>JBBCBC010000034.1:18030504-18316235 GCA_037126765.1 Stenogyne calaminthoides
ACCCTCTGGAACCTTAAGTCGTGACGCCCAATCATCTTGAGGCTGACACCGAAGTGCTCACTCACCAGAGTTGGACCAAGATTGGAGACTTCAACCTTCCTCCCCATCGAAATTTTTTCCTGTGGAAAGGCGGCCAGGGGCCGATCATGTGAAAGCCCACAGAAGCCCACCCGTCCCTTGCTGCGGCAGTGCGCTGTGTGGATATTTTTAATCTGAATCTTTTAACGAAACCACTTTTCTCTGTCGGGAATTGTGAAACCTGATGGAAGATATAGGAATGGTGGAACCTCTTGATTAGCTATTTCGTTAAACACTCCCCATCTCCTTAGAAAGCAGCCCCAACAACTGGGTTGGAAAAGATCGTCGTTAAAATATGGGGGTGTGGAAAGAAAAGATCACGACTTAGCTCGCATGACCTTTGGGCCGGCCCGAATTTAATCTCCAAAAACAATTAAATGCTTCTGGTGAGTCGTTTCTATACAATTCGAGAAGAAAAGATCAAGCGGTTAAAGGGACCCTCGGTTTGGCTTACGCAAATGTTCTAACTTTAAACCTCCGCCATGGAACCTATATTCTTAAAGGCGGTCTTGCTGGCAATCTGCCTCAGTTTATCTTTATGAGATCTTCGCATTCACGACCCGGGAAGACCATTTTGGGGCTGCGGGTTATCAAATTGCACCCTCACGGGTTCGGTAATGGCGGCGAAGTGTAAGCGATTTAGACGGAATGGAGAATTTGGTAGGGAAACTAAGGATGGCTCACCATATGCTATAGGACTCGAAAGATGCGATTAAAGTCTTATCAACGAGACTCGGACTACATGATTTCTGAAGAAGCATAATTATCGGATCCGAAACGTTATCACGGAGCAGTGAAAGGAGTTCATTACATCATGGACTGCAATCTGGCTGACCCACAACCTTGGTAAGTTGGCCACTTGTCTACTCACTTTCGATGCTTGGGTGGACGATGATATCTCGGGCGTATAGTGACCATAGCTCAGAATCTTTGTAATTTTTTTTTTATTGAGCTTTCAAAAAAAAAAAAAAATCCATGTACGTGTATATACGCTTATTTAGGTCCCTTCTCTCTTTATTATTGGGAATCGTTGCTCCAATTTCCTGACTAGTGCAAATCCACCAACTTAGAACTTTTTATCCTTTTCTTAATTACTAGGATGAGACTGATAATATAAAATTTATGAAAATATTATATGTTACAATTATACTCTTAATAATGGAGTAATGGACCCACTACATTTGACCTTCAACAATCCGACCATACTCACTCTAGACGGTCATAGACTCATAGTTCGACTCAATTTCATAGTAATTCGTCATATTTAGACGTTTTTGGACATTAGCCCCACTAGGCGGAGCTGGGCATTCCTTAGGGGCGCTTGGTAGCCAAAAGTCGATTAGATTTTCAATTTTATTTATTTTGTTGTTATTTTAAGGCCAAATAATTAAATCTAAACATACATTTATTGCCATCAATTTTAGCATATATTTTTTCTCTCTCCAAATTTAGCACATATTCTTACTTAATCTAAAAAAATATCACTGATCGTAAATTTTTTAAACAATTAAATACAATGTGATGCTTGAATCCTGTCATAACTTTGGCGTGTAAATATTAGAATAAAAAAATAAAAAAATCACCACATAAAATTAGAAAGCGGGAATATACAAGCATCTCGTGCCAACTATTTTTTAATTTTGGGTGGTGATATTTTCATTTTTTTATTTTATTATTTACATCGATGAATAAATATTTCAAGCGACCATCAAACAAATTTTTCAAAAATGATGATCCAGGATGTTTTTTTAAGTATTAAGTGAAAAGTATATTTTAAATTTCAGAGAAGAAAAAAATTGATATCTTAAAAGTATGGACTAAATGGACTAAATTTATTTATTTGGCCTACTAGAATAAATGATATCGTTTTATAGTTTTTTATGAATCTACATAATTTTTCCTTAAATCTAAGCTTTGTTAAAATAAATAAAAAAAATTGAAGAAATTTGTCAATGTTCTAATTATATTACCTCAAAAAAAATATACATTTTTCTTTTTTTAATAAGAAAAATAAAATCTAATTATTATTATTTAGAATCAGAATTCTTTAAACTAAAAAATATAGATACAATGAGATGTTTGTAGTGATCTTGAGAAAATAAATAAAATATTTATTTATGATGAAATTATAAATTTCAATCTTTGAGAAATCTATGCATACATATCTAATAACAAAATGTTGGGCCAAAAATTTATATAATTTTGTAATAAATTTTTAAACATATTAACAAATTTGATGTAGCTCAAAATGGTATAACAATTATTTTTTATCTTCTTGGTATGCAAGAGTACAAGGTTCAATTCCCCATATGTATCACACATATATACTAATTATTTTTTGAATATTTTTAAATTATTAATATTATATTTGAATTTTGACTAGATACTATTTATACATATATAATAACAAAATGTTATGCACAAAAAAAAAATTCAACAAAATATTATAAATTTATCATGAAATTTTAAAAAGTAGTACATTAATGATTAATAATATAAAATGTTATGTTTTGTAGTTGATATGAATATTTAAAAAAAAAAAAAAACCAATTCTCCTTCCATCTTTTTTTTTTTAAAATTGCTCATGATTTTTGACCGCGGGTTTTAATGAGAAAATTCTTTATTAATATTTGAAGGTAATAAAATAGTTTTTTGATTATGGTATTTAGTCAAATTTAGTGAATAAGATAAAAAAATATTTTCTTTGTATGTAATTATTAGTGACATGTGATGTAATTTAGTGATGTTTGTAAGGGTGACATGAATTGTATAGTTACTTTATTTTATTTTGGTATGTGATAAAAGATGGACGCACTGAATTTTTGCAATCTAAAAAGCGAAAGAGTATTATATATATATGAAAATGTATAATTTATATACTTATTTTGTATGATTATATTACATGATATTGGATTTAAATTAATTAGTCAATTACCATAAATTAGTTGCATGAGCTATTGCCATTAGACTTAAATTGTTAGTTGAATAATTTTAATTAAATTATTGGATTGAATTGTAAAATGACACTAGGTTGGTTGTGATAAAGCTAGAATTTTTTACTTATTTGTATGATTCTTTCACGGATATAATATTTAAATTGATTAGTCGATCATGGGCGGATCGAAAAACTTTCATAAAAGGGCACAAAATAAATAATATAAAAATTAGATTTTATGTGCTTAGGGTTCACGTGAACTCTATTTTTTAGTGTCTGGTCTGCATATCTTTATCATTATCTTAAAAATATTTGATTTTTTAAATAGTGATATTACATATACATAACAAATCTATAAATTTTTTTAGACAAAATATTTTAAAATGTTTAGCTAATTATAGCACTATTTTAAAAACTCACTTTGTCATTATATAAATATAATATAAAGTATTACTCTAATAATTATATTTATATAACATATACTTAAAAAAAACTGTAGGCGCGTGATCCCAACATAGGACATGTAGGTCTGTCGTTGAGTCAAATTACTATGAATTAGTTGCATATACAATTGACATTAGACATTGGATTATAGCGATCTTTGGATTGGTTGTGATGAAGCTTGGTACCCGTATTTTTTAAAACAAAATACTGTCGAGAGATAGTAGACAAGAGTGTTGATTTTAGGAATGGCTTGACTTCATGAGATAGTGACTCTCTTTAACATCTTAGAAAGACAATTTTTGACTAATTATATCTTTATAGTGTATTGACCCGTTAATAAGAGTTATGAAGCCGATTATTAAAAACGTTAGACTTCTTGGGAAGTCGATTTCAATCATGGATAGTTATATATTTATCATGTTGAGAATAACTGGAGACAATTTGAAAATTTTGACATACAATGGAAATTGGGAAAAGCGATAATAGGTAGTGATCGATGTGGTTTAGAAGGAAATATTTTTTCAAAATTGCAAGGAAAAAAAATACCTTTAAAGTTTTAATTATTTAACAATGTAAATTTTTTAAGCATTTTGGATAAGCCCTCATTTCCCATGCTTTTGATTCTTAAAAATATGTTCATAAATCATTGAGTTGAATCGAAATGAAATAAAAATAAAAAAAAATTAAAAAAAAAAAAAAATTATTATTATTATTAAGTAAAAATATTTTTTTATAATTTATTATACAAAAATCAATACATTTCGTATAAGTATTCGTTTTATCTTCATGTGGTAAATGCAATGTACGGGTGATATACTAGTTTAAAATTAAAAAAAAAAAATTGTCTCGACTAGTCCTCAACTATTGGCATCTTAGCGTTGGCGATTCAAATTTGTTAAAAGATTTTCAATTTCTCGTCCTTAATTTTGAATAAGCTGAGAATCTTACGTAAATAATCTTATCATTAGTTGATTCACTATTATCATTTTAATAAAGTAAAAATAACTAATACTTTTTAATAACATAACTACTTCTAATAAATTTTATGCACCAATAAATACTCTTAAAAATATATACCCAAAATGTAAAGCAAAATTTACGGAAAAAAATAAAATTCTCCCACGAAAATTTTGTTAGATTAAATAATATCATTCTGACTTATTAATTTGATATCATTTATTCTTATAAATTAGGAAAAATGTCAATCCATATTATGAAGATAACCAAAGCCCTATCGATTTAAGGCGGCAAAATTTTTCCTGTCGATTGAAAGGTTTGGAAGATAAGCTATAGATTCGGGCACGAAAAGATAAAAAGCTATCGATTTAAGGCTCGCGTATTTTAAGGTCATGTTTGACACTTATATTTCATATCCTTATTTCATGTTTTTTTTTAGGGTTCACGGTTCAAAATTTCTGATTCGAGGGTTTAGGGTTCATGGTTCAAGGTTTAGGGTTAATAAGCTTAGGGTTTTAGGGTTTTAATGTTCGGGGTTTACAGGGTTTTAAGTGTGACGTGGCCTTAAAATTTATAAGTCTCGAATTGATGGTTTCTATCTTTGGACCTAGATTGATAGTTTTCTATCTTTCAGGCCTTGAATCGATGAAAAAAATCTTCAATCGTAGAATTGATTCTTTCTATCTTCGGTACGAATTGATAGCTTCTTTCATAAATTAATGTACATAGCATTTGATGTTAGAATATTATTTCTGCTTATGAGCAAATTTGAACAAATACTTATTCTATAATAAAAAATTAATTTACATAAAGACAATGTATTTTGGATTGGAGGACGTATTGTTTTTCATTCGTCGAAATGTGGGACCCAAAATGTCAATTGCAATTTTTTAGGACGGTATGTCTAAGAGGAAAGAAAGCATTGATGGGAAAAGGAATTCTTTATGGTTTTAGTTTGTATCGTCACGTCTTGTTTCGTATTAAATTTTAAAAATGTATAATTTATTATATTTAAATATGTAACTTCTTTATATTAAAATGTGTAATTATATTTTCATATTAATAGTAACGATTTAGTATAAATAAGTTTCATCTTTTCAATATAAAAAGTTGCGTGATTAAAATCTGTTATAGTCTTAACATACGTTGTACATGATACCGTTCAAAGAAAAATATTGGCTGTCTTTGGATGTAGAGTTTTGTTTCATATTTTCTTTTTAATTTTTTTTTCATATTTTTCATTCTCAAATTATTTACCCCCAAAAGTAAAACCTTGCATGCATCAAATCGGTGTTTTCAAAAATCGGTTGAGCCGGTGAAATTGAATGTCGTGGCTTCGTGTCATCGGTTTGATTACTCCTTAAAAGATGATTAATCCGATTTTATTATTTTTATTATTTATTAAATCACATTTTTTAATTATTTTTTTCTTATTTTCTATGTACAATGATATTTTTTATCTCAATATCGTTTTTTCTCTGCGTAAAATTAATTCAAATCGTCAAATTCATTTAATCTCTTCTTACGGAATCGCATCTTTGTGGAATTAATCTAGCGCCATCATTTTAGTCTTCAAACTCTATTGTATTTATTTTTAATATAAGACTTATAAATTATAAATTAGTATAATTTTAATTTTTTATGAATAAATATTTATTTTTAATGTAACATATAAAATATAAAAAAAATATGCATAAATTAATTTAACGGTTAAATATAATTTCAAACCCAAGTCCCGTAGGTTGAATAAAATAGCAAACTCTAGAGACCGGTTTGATTGCGTGTTCGATTATGAAAATATCTGCATCAAATACAACGTATAGTTATCTAATTAAATATATTAGGTACGCGTTTGGATGTATAATTTTTTTGTTCATATTTTTCTCTTTTCAATTTATTTTCATATTTTTCATTCTCAAAACTATTCACCCCAAAATTAAAACTTTTGTATGCATCAAATGCAACATATAATTCAAATATTTTTTAAATATATCAATGATTTTAATAAAAAATAACACATATATACTTTAAAAATACATTTGAATTGTGCTGAAAGCCTACTTCTCACCAAAATATATAATAGACTTAATATTATCCTAAGTCTTACGTAAAAAGATAAAAAAGATTATTTTAAAAGCAGTTTGAGACCCTTGAAATGAATACCATGCTTTGGTTTCAAATAAAATTAGTCTAATAAAATTTATTTGTACGTCGATTTAATCCATGATAAACTTTTGATAATATCAATTTTAGTCCGTCGTCGAGTTTCTTGTCGTTTTTCATTTTATTTGGGGCTTTTAAAGCGTATCTTCTTGTTGGGCTTGTCCGTGTACTCTTTTTATCGTGTAATTTGGGCATATATAATTAAAAAATTTTAAACAAATTTGAAAAAGCAACTTAAAAATATTGACCCGATTACATGTAGCGGATCGCGTCAATATAAAGCAAATAAAACGTGGCTTGATGTTATTTGGTGATTTGGACTAAAATGAAAAAAAAAAATAGATGTGGCGAAAAATCAAGTTGCACAGGTAATATTTCAATTTCTTGCAAGCATTTTTTATCCCCAAATTTGCCTCGAAATATATTCAAGGTAAATTTAAATTTTGTTCATTGAAATAAAGGACAAAAAATGTAAATTCCTTCTAAAAAAAATAGATGGTGTCTCTGAAATTTGTTTGCTGAAATTGTACTGTATGAAGCGAAGAAACTTTTCATGAATTTTCAAAATTGGTGGCGAATCGCAGGCGTGGTCGATTAAGGTCGAATTATTTTTGTAGAAAAATGAGATTAAGAATTTTGGTCAATCTTGTTTCTTGTAGTGATTGAGCATTTATCGAAGTTATTGAATTTATTTTCTCGAAGTTATGAAATTAAATTTATTTCGATTAGAAATTCAAAGAAGTTACACTGATGAAAACATTTCTTTGACGTTTGTCCACTTTTGATTTTTTTAATCACAATTATAGGAAACACATGGGTGGGCCATGTTTGGGAAAGAAATCTCTATCAAATGCGTCTAAATTCCAAAAATCAGGAATGTAAAAAGGTCATCTATTTTGTGGAATAATCATACAAATATTGACAGTTGATAATTACAATGTCAAATCGCGCGTCTAAGTTCTAAACTCCGAGTTACAAACGATCATCTTAATTATTTATGGAATAATCATACAAGAAATGAATAATGAGAAAATTGTCGTTCTCATTTCCATCAATCACATGTTAATTTGATTGTTTTGTCATTTAATTAACACAAAATTAACTTGATTGTTTTTCATTTAATTAAAAGCGAAATTAATTTGATTGTTTTGTAAATCTTAAATTTTTTATCTGATCTTATAATCGGCTTAATTTGATTATTTTTGTTATTAATTCTCTTATTATTTATGATTAAATATCAATCCAGATTTTGGCGTCACATATCTGAATCTTTCGTAAAATTTAATTGACTTATACGGTGTATATATATTAAATATTAATTTTTTAATTATTTTTTATTTTTAATTAATTTAATAAATTTTATGATAATTGATTTAATATGATATTAAAATAAACATGTATTTAATATGATATTAATATAAATTTATACACATGTTGTCATTTAATTGAATGCAAATTTTGTTTGCTTACAATGGAGGGAGAAATTTATTTCTAATGGAATTGGTGGTCCCCTTTATAATGGTGATGTTTGTCATAAAGATACGGTTCTTGATTTCATCGATAGCGAGAAAAAAAATATATCATATTCACGGTGATATGTTAAAACTAAATATAACACGGTTGCTGGTGGAAAAATTAGTTGTTGGCTGATTAATTTACGGCCTAATCATCAAACTGTTACATGATACCCGGCTTCCTCTTTGAATTTCAAAAAAGGTGCTGCGCAATTCTAATAATTCATATGTCAAAATTAAAAATGTGGAATTCACTAGTGTACATCTAACTTCTAACTTATAATATATATCTCTCTCACTTTATATATGGGATATAAATTAAGGATTTGGAGAGACGATGTTTCCCCATCCATTTAACTGAAGCTTAAAAATATTTCATAATTTATTAAATGATGAAATATAATTTATGACGTTACTGTTATTTTTTTAATTTGTTTACACAATACTGGTTATTGTACTCTAAAAAAAAAAATAAGAAGAAGGACAAAATTAAATTTATACATTTAATCCTCACAAACAAATAAGTAAAAAACATCACGACCCTATTAATTTATAAAAATCATACTCTATCTAAAAATATATATATAATCAAAAATTTTTAGTAAAATTTGAATTTAGAGATCACGATGAAGATCCATAATACAGCACATTAATTTTTGTATAATTTATAATATCTTTCCCTCATGTGTGGGTTTGAGTTCTTTTCCCTGAAACTTTATCAAGCCCATCATGAGGAGTGATTTGAGGAAGAAGCCCCATAAGTGTATAGTTTAACTTGTAGAAAATATGAAATTAATTCTTTTGTATAATTCTAGATATATTCTCCAGGTTGTGAAATTTTGAGTTGCCTTAGGACTTGTCAAGCCCCATCATCACGGAGGATTAAGGAGGCCCAACAAGTGTATAGTTTAATGTCTTGGTGGGAATTGTTGTCCGTTGGAGTTTTGAGCTAGGGGCGTGGGTGTGGCAAGGATCGAATCTTTGAAGAAATTTAAATGTCATCCTAAAAGTTTGAAATTTTTTTGGAGGTGTAAATTAATCTTTTATTGTGTATAGTTCTATATACCCCTCACTTATTGAGGCTAAATTCATACTTCGTCATTTGAAGAATTAAAATTAAGTTGTGATTTAATATGGGTGAAGTTATCTTTAGTAGGAATCCGAATCGAACATGGACATGAGCTTTAAGCTACGATGCTGTGGAAGAATTTAATGCAAATCCCAAAATTCGAACTTATGGAGGTGTGAATTTCACCTCATCTAGTGTTTAGACCAAACACTTTGTGTGAGATCTTATTTTTGTTTTAGAATTTATAACCTTACAAATTTGAGAAGGTATTGTGTGCAACATTTTCATCATACACCATTATTACTATTGTTGGTAAGGATAACACTTTGATTAAAGTGTTGATCTTTACAATGATAACAAGAAATTAATAGTAAAAATCTTCATACAATCTTTAATGATTTTTGTAATTACTAATTTTAATTTAGTGATATTTTGAAGAGTTTATCTGTGGTGCAAAAGCGTTTCTTAGTCTTCCCCTTCTACAAATCTTTATATAACAATTAATTTATAACGCTCTCATTTCACGACAAGCTCCTATTTTGAAATACTCTCATCATATTCATTTGAGTTATTTATGAAATTAATCATATTTATGTTTTGAAAAATATATTTTAAGTTATAGATAAATTTAAATATAATGTATATCCAAAGTATCAATGCAAAATTTTAATTAACACGCTATACAATTGAAAATACATTAATTTTTAAAATACATATTAATTTATATTAAAAATATATTTAAAAGTATAATATATTTCACTTAGTATTAATATAATATTTTAATCAACACGCTATACAATTGAAATTACATTCATTTAAAAATACATATTATTTATAATTAAAAAAATATATTATCATTGAATTTAACTGATTAAACTAGATAAATATTTAAAATATTTAGTATAAGATTAATAATGCAAAAATCTTCAAGCGTAATACACGGGGTTTAACTCTAGGTTTTAACTCTAGCGTTATTTGTTGTGTGACCGTGAGAAAAATCTGCTGTGTAGTTATTACTTTCTATCACACTTTAAAGACTTAATAACAGTATCAAATATACATTAAAAATCATTTAAATTTTATAACTTAACTAGGGACATGATCAATATATATCTTTGTGAGCGTAATGATCTTTATTGATTATTAAAATTTGGGTCATGTGTTGCGTTGAAGCCAGGTCATGTCAAAGCAACACGTATTAAAATCATGACATTTTAGTATGGTCATATTGTGTAAATTAATTCCATATATAAAATAAAATAAGAATGACACTTGTGTCATGACTTTTCCCAAAACTTTATATATTATTGGTACATGTAGTTTCGTTTTGTAGAAACCTTTATAAACGTTGGAAGTTTGATGGAAGAATATAGGTAGAAGGTATTGTCATTTATAAAGTGAATCGTTGTAGCCATGATTGCCTTGATTGAAATTTATTCCATTTAGGTTTATATTAGCATCTTTATCACAGGACTTTATGTTTGAAACCCCTTTTCTCTTTCCTTTATTCTCCTTTTTTCCTTTTCACCTTTTTCTCTTTGATAAAAGGAAGAGAACATGTAATGGGGATGATGGCATGTTTCACGAATTTGTCATGTCTTGTAAGGGAAAATGGGGTGCAAATGTTAAAAAAAGATGGAAAAGGGGGTTTTAAGTCTTAATGGATGACAGTCCAAACAACAATTTACTCAATTCATGGCACTCAAACATCACTATAAAGTGTATGTTTACAAATTCTAATACATAAATAGAATCACTTTATTTATTAAAAAAAAAATCACTCTCAAGTTCATGCAACAATTATTTAAAGCATTTAAAATCAATTTGGTAAAATATTACGTGTGTGTTTTGAAGCCTTGATTAAAAACAAAGTGTTCTTTTTTAAAAAGTATGGTCCATCAAGCTACAAAAAAAAACTGACCTAATCTTTTTTGAGTTGTATTTAATAAAACCCTTACAAATCAGCTTTTTGATTATTCTTTAGCAATTCTCACATGATCCCACAAATAATACTTTATTTATTTTACAAGTGTATCATTTTGCGTCTTACATTTTACATGTCTTGAAAGGTTATAATTGTAAATTGATAAAAGTGATTATTTTGCAAATACTTTCACTTCACATTTAGATTTAAAAATCACTTTATTTTTCAAACATTTATTACTCTTGACTTTACTATAAAATCAATTAATATCCTTCTTTAATGTCCATATACTATATAGTTTTTTAAAAAAAAACTTTAAATATTATTTCTCTCTCCTCTTATATTATTTCTCTCTCTTCTTTTCAATTTTGATATTTGAGTTTAGAATAAAATTTAACTTAAATTGCTTTGTGTTTAAATTTATTTTTGTCTTGTAGCCGATTAGACCGTATAAATTAATCTTCACAAACAATATTACGAGAATACATCAAACAAAAAAGAATATAATATGTACAACTCTTAAGAGCTATCTTGATTTGTGCAATAATATATGAATTTATTGAAATATTATTTTCTTGTTGAATTTATATTTTTCGATGCTCATATTACAAAATTAATGCAAGAATAATTGTAAAGTCAAACTCTCCTATGTGTTCACCATATCCAAACTAAATTCATATTAATATCATAAAATTCGTTCGTTAATACCATTATTCTTATATATTAATAATAAGTATTTAAGTATTCACAGTTTGTGTGTATGAGATTTACAAATAATGGTAGGCGGAGGGAGTATGATATAATTTTATAAGTGTGATGTTATCAGTTAATTAGTGTTATGATATTAACTTATAAATGTAATGATATCAATTTCATATTGTGAACAAACTCAATTTTAAATACTATGACACAACCGTATATATAAACGTATTACAATAATTTTTAGAGGACTAATTCTTGTATGTTTGATGCAACCAAATTATATATATCTCTAAAATATATTATGAAATGCACACTTCCTTTAAATATATCAACTTAGGCCCGAATTATTTTTAAAAAAAAACTTGGGTCCGGCTCCATGTCTCGACAGCCAACCATATGTTATACTTTCTTTCAGTCCGCATCAATTTTCGCGAATTTTCTTTTTTGGTTTGTTTCATATCCGCCACACCCCAAAATGGATGATTTTTTTTCACCTACAAAAAAAATATCTTTATTTATTCATATGTCATTCTTTTTTCATAAAAGACATTTTCTTTGTTTTGCGGTCTAGGATCGTTTTAAATTGTGGCCGATGCAGGACGATGGGAAAATTAGCCTTAACCTTGGAGGTTTGGAAAGAACCGGGTCTAAACCTGGCCTATTGGTCTAGCGGGTTGATTGGGCTTGAGACTTTCTTTGCTTTCAGCCCACCAACTTTTTTTAATTTAAAACGGTAGCTTTCCAGCCCCCAACTTTTTTTAATTTAAAAAGCAGTTCAATCATTTTCTATTTTTAGGTATTTCGTTGGAATTTCAGCTTTAACTAATTTTTTTAGCGTGAGCCAAAATATGGTGTTTAGATTTGAATATTTTTTTATTATTTAGTGTTATTTATTTATATTTAAAATATAAAGTGAAATATCGATTATGTAAAAACGGGTGAATTTATTCTTTAAAAAATCGAATTTAAAAAGACGGTGAATCTTTTCCTAAATTCTTGATTGCTTCCCCACTCAGTTGTTAATGAGAGAAAATAAACCTTTTTTCTTTTATTTGCAGTTAGTCAATTTTTTGGTTGGGCTTGCCTTCATTATATATTTGTTTTTCAGTGTTAATTCATTAGATAATTACTTGGGTATGCAGGACTCGAAATATACTTTTATACTAAAAAATTAAAAATTCATATTCTTTTGGCTTAAGTATTGTATCCATTGGACACACCATGTAATTTAAGTGTATTTTTTAAGCGTGTAATTTTTTTTTTAAAAACGTTCAACTTATTTTACCTTTGAGCGAGTTGAATGTTTAGAAAAAAAAATTACAGCGTTTTAAAAATCTTGGCTTGAGATTGGGTGATGCGGCTTAGTCATAGCGTAAGGACCTAATATGTTCTTTTAGAACTAATTAAAACTCTATATTGCTAAAAATATTGAAATCGAAAATCATTTTGGTCTGATGCATGATCCGGCAATCCATACAAAAGTTGGGCCGAGTCACTAAAAAAGAGGCCGACATAGATATTGGACTGCCTCGAACTAGCTCAAAAAGTATTATTGGCCCAGTGGGCCCAGCAGCTGGGCCGCCACTTGCCAGCTCGACAATAATTCAAAGTAAAGATATTGGAGCATGGGTAAAAGAATTTTCATTGCCTATTTATGATATCGCTCCTCAATTTGAAATCCTTCTTACATTCTTAATTGAATTAAGCACCAAATAAAGTGTAATTAATTACGTGTCAAGCATCACCACTAAATTACCAACTAATGGGATGAAACTTTTTATTGAAAATAGATCAAAAGATATTTATATATAGTTTACCCATTTTTGGTAATTAAAATTATCTATTTCACTTTGATGTTCATCTTGTATTTAATTAATTTTAATAATTTACAAGTGTCGATTAAAAACAGCAAAATGCCAGATGAAACGCCAAAAATAGAATATGAGAATATCCATACTGATTTTTTTGAGTAATTAATTCCTAATTGACAAGATAATATTTTCCAAATTCATAAAATGTGGATCGAATTCTCATTTATTTTTTTGTATTTATTGATGTTTTTTCTTTGTTAATTTTTAACACGTTATTTCGAATATGATGGTTAGTTGGATATTTTTATTATTCCGCCTCCGTTCATACAATGTGCCATAGAATTCTAGATTTTTTAAAAATTAAATTTGCAATTCTATTAGAGGATGCACAATAAATAATTTTGCTCTTGTATAAAGTTCACCAAACCTAACAATTGTGCACTGGCTATATTTTTCTTTCTCTACATATCAAAATTTCAAAGATCGATTAATTTGAGGAATTTGAACCCACCAATACACTAGCGGAGCGGTCCTTCAAGTCAAAACAAAATTTTTGTATAAATGAACTCATCCCAAGCGTTGATTGTACATAAGCTCTGTATGCTAGTACATGTAAGTTATATATGATCGATTCAATTGATTGAGCAAATGCAGGAAAATTTGAACTCGATACTTTTGATCGTCCTGCTTACCTCCCACCAACATAAGAGGCACATAATTATAGATTTGTCTTGTAGTAACAATTATTTGTGAAATATTAGACTCTAGGTTATGGTCTTCTACCAACTACATTAAATATATGAGTTTTTTCTTTTTAATAAAATTATTGAGGAGTTAAGGATGCAAGACTTTCTATTCAGCGAAGGGACATAAAGTTTATTTTCCTGCTCAACATGTTTAAAAAATGAGCTCTGCAGAATAGACTGTAATGCGTGCATGTTCAGATATTATTAAATATAGTAGTAAGTAATTTATAAGAAATCGGCCCCCAACCCCATATATGTTCCCTCATTCAATGCAAAATCAAGAACTTGTTGTACAATCTAATAATGAATTCATATATAATAGAGGTTGGAAAAGTTATATGAATATGAAGTTTGACTAGTTGAAGTATGGAGGCGCCCTTAAATTTATTACAAAGCCACAAATGTAGACTTTGTATAATGAATTGTTTACTTTCTTCGTTTCTTTTAACCCTATGAATGCATATAATGTGATAATTGAGAATTTTGGTGGAGATAAACTAGTTTAGAGTTAGAGGGAGGGTTTAGAGTTTGTTGTTTGATTTAGGGTTAGAATCACAATTGGTTCCATAAGTTTGACCTTAAACATATTTAGTCATATAATTTTTTTTATAAATCGATTTATTACCCAATAGCTTTGTGATATTGATTTTAGTTTCAAATTCGTCACGAAAACTCATAATGATGTCATTTTTCTATTTTAAATTAGAAACTTTTAAACGGATATTGTGGTAGATTGCCTAAAAACATCGACGATATTATATATGTATATATATATATATATGTATAGGACAAAATATATTAAGGAAAACAAGAACACAAAGAGATGGATCGAACTAGATACTAGCAACTTGTGGTAGTTACTTGAGTTGGCCGGATGGGCCCAAAAGGTCTTTTCTAATATGTAATTAAGTTGTTTCAACGGAAAAGTCCTCCATCGAAAAAAAAGCGTTTGTAAATATAACAGAAATAGGGTTGAGAATACACCTCACACAATTGAGAACAAGTGAGTGAAAAATTTTGAGTTAATGCACCACAAAATTTTCATTAGTTAACGAGGACTTCTAGGGCAGCAAATATTTGTAATTAAAAAAAGCGAGAGTTTTGAACCGTTTCAAGAAATATCCTTACTAAAAATTGTATGATTCGAAATTTGAGTACCCCTTATACTCTTATCAATGAAGCTTCGTCTTTACCTTTCAAACAAAAAACTTGATGAATGAAATTGTTTTGTAGCAAGGACATATAAACCCTCGCTAAATTAGTTGCCGGAAACAACCCCCAAAGTTTAATCAAGGGGTATGTAATCATTTTTTTAGATAATTTCACCATACAAATTCTGCTTCTGAAACTTTAAAGTGGCTCTCTACTAGTAACGGCCGATTCTAATCCTCTAAATTAGTAGATCTTTGTGTTGGATATATACTGACTTATATAAAAAAGAAAAAAAAAAATTGCCAGAAACACCAATTAGGCGATTACCCTAGTTCTATAACAAAAAGGAGAAACTACCCTATCTATGTCCATATTTTTTTTAATATAAAAAACTCTTACTATGCTCTCGCAAAAAAAAGTAATATTCGGATAAATATTAGAATTGGACGGAGTCGAAAGGCACACATTTATACTTTTATCTTTATACACCACTGTTACAATTATTTATAAAAATAAATATTTTATTTATAAAAATATTAACTCTTACAAACAATAGTACAAATAATAATAATAATTGGATACCATAAAAATATCGTAGTCACTTTTGCCGTTTCGCCGTTTAGAGGTAGAGGTAGTGCCGTTTAGAGGTTGTCCATTTGGTTTCGTCGATCGATCTCCCCAAGAGTCCACGACAACCGATGGGCGGTTAGGTCCGCGGATCTTTATTTTTATTTTGTGCTATCTTTACCTTTTTTTTTAATATACTTTAGGGGTTTAGATTTATTTTTCTCTACTTTCTCATAGTTAGGGGTTTCTTTGTGAGATTTCCCTCCTCTATGGGTTTCTTTGTTTGTTTGTTTTCTTTGGGACTATGGTGGTTTGTTAGTAGTGTTTTGATTATTCAATCACGATTATCTTTACGGACATGGTTTAAACCTTAGTGTGGGTTTCCCTTTGTTCACAATTTTTCGCGGATTGTGATTCTCTCCTCTCTATTCGCTCAAGATTGGCTCGAGGTAAGTCTTTGTTTCGATCGTTAGGTGTGAAGGACTTGTGCTTTGTTTGATGGATTTGTCTTGTCATCTTATAACCCGTCTATAAATTTGTATTTTTGTCTTCTTTTCTTTTATCTTTTCATTTTACGTCATTTTCCAAACAAAAAAAAAAGTGGATACGATGAAAATGCCCAATCACTATTGCCCCAAGCTTAGACCCTGGTCCTGTATTGATCGGTTCAATTTTTATTTTTTTTTCATTTTCCTGATTAAATGGTCTCGAATATTATTGTCAGTAAAGGTGACGTATTTATTTTAGTTGTTCGAGAACAATCATTAATGTGGCCATGATCATAGCAGAGTACAAAAGATACTTATATAAGTAAATGTATAATAAATTGAATTAGTTAATAATAATAATGATGTAATTAGATTATGAGATCATGAATTAATGATACTTTTAATGCAGTCCGACGGATCTAATAGTATTTAATTTTAAGAGGGCAAGAAGTCATTGTTAATAAATATCATGCATAGTTTTTTGTTTTTTTTGAGCGCAAATATCATGCATAGTTAAAACTTAAAAGTAGAGGGGATACATATTTATGAATTAAAAGGCTAAATAAAAAATTAGTATATATATTGCAAACTTTTAAAAATTAAAAAGTAGACGACACCCTTGTCTCTTTAAAAATTGAGGTGGGTTTTTCGTATGCGTTAGGATGTCTAGACCTGATCGTAGTGTATTTTAAAAACATATAATTTATTTATACTGAAATATATAATTATTTTTTTATATTAATAATTGCACGATTCATTATAAATAAATAACATCTTTCTGTATAAAAAGTTACATATTTTTTAAATATATTATAAAAACACGGTGCACCTGGATGCATACAAGAGTTAACCTTAAATTCATCCCCAGTAAGATCTTGATCAAGAGAATATAATTCTGTTTATATTGATGTGATCTTCGATTTACGCATAAAAGTTTAGCTAGTGAAATTTCCTAAACATTTTGCATTTTGAGATTAGACAGCTGAAAATATAATTTACTTATCTATTGATAATGAACTCTTTCCTTCTTACAAGTGGATCGATTATTTACTGAATTTTCAAAGCATAACTGCATACTAGCTTATTTTGGAAATAATTAACATATTGGGCTTTAATATGTCAAACGAAATGAAAAAAGAAGTCCAGTTAAAAGTGATATACTAAAGTTTAAATTATAAAATTATATAAATATTAAAATAATTATGGCGATTTTCAATTTGTTGAGAGACCAAATTAATCTAATCTCAAATCCTGTATTCTTTTAACAGAAAAGTGAAGAAGGGTAAAGATGATAATTTGGAAACCAAATCAATCTAAGGCACAAATCAATTTATGGATATAGAGATGTTACTTCCCTACTTTTATGATTAATATTTTTCTCCGATTCAATTATTAGGGTTAATTATGTGAAGCATGTCTATATGAAGTTAAAGCGTGCAATTTGAATTCATTAATTTTAATAAGCTTAATCTAAAGAATACCAGTTAGTTGCAATGAAAAGTAATACTAATAATTGAAATATCACATCCCATCCAAAAACTAAAAACAAGGATAGCCAACACCAAAATACCCCACAACAAGACTAGGCTGGCCTTGACTCAACTTTGAAGCTCTGGTTCTCTCATCCATATCCATGATGAGTTGATGACTAGACTTTTTTTTTTCGGATATTCAACGTAAAGATCATTAATTTGGGGTGGGGACTTTCCCCAAATCGAGGCAAGTTTTGTAACCGATTGACGAGAATTGATAACGCACAAAAATTTGAAGCTGCGAAATATAAAATGGAGCATACACCTAAATTACAATTCAGCCCATTTGTTCAACCCTCTTGAGTTAGTTGATGACTAGACTAACAATGTGCATGAGTTATTTTGCAAAAAGAACTTCCTCATTAGATCAAACAACAACTATTCTCTCTACCCATCATTTCACCGCCCAATAACATGACCAAAATTAAGCACTCTCACCAACAAATCACAATGGAACTCGGGGACCACTCCTTCCCTAGAGTGGTCCAAACCAGGCTTTGCACCCATTTGAGTGTATTTATAAAAGTTAAACCTAAACCTGATTTTTTTAATTCTAATAGACCTCTCTAATGTTAAAATATTTTAAATTTTATTTATATAGATATATAATAAGTATAAAATAATTTTTCTTGTGAACATGAATATTTTTTAACATCATTATTATGCATATGTACTATCAACAGGAATATAAAAATTGACCTAGGCGGCTGTCGGCCGACTCGATTACGGCAAAATCGGTGGAAAAAATTATTTCCGCTGTTAGACAGGTCAAGACTGATCTAGACGGGGCCTAGGCGGGTTTTAAAAAAAAATTAAAAAGACCAACACTAAACAATAAAAATATCCTAGGCGGTCTAGGCACTAGGCGGTCAGAATCCGCCCGCCTAGCGACTTTCGACTTCTGCACTCTTAACTATCAATGACACTTCTTATACACAACGCTAATAGTATTAACACGTGAACTTGGGTTCTAATAATTTTTTTCCTATAATATATTACTCTATTAGGCCCAAGCAAAAACTTTACATTTAAAAAATAACACATGATTTTAAAAATTATTTAGTATTAAATGTATTACTAATTGATGGGATGTGTTAAAAAAGTAAAAATGTTGAGAGAGAAAGAGAAAATATGTATTTTAAATAAATATGAAAACCTCTTATAAAATTATGTCATACATTGAGAATGAATTCAAATTAACACAAATTGATAATCTTTCCAAAATTATGTTTTAAATGCCAGCATGAGATGTATATCTTTTAATATTAAGTGAATGACAATTTATATAATTTTGAGACAAAAGTAGAATAATTGTCAAAAAAGTCAGACCACAACTTCTCAAAAAGAAAGAAAAAAAAAAAACTTTGATTGAATCGTCAAAACTTACAAAATGTAAAACTTTCCCTGACCAAGATAGTATTAAGTATATAATACATAATGAGGTTTAAATCAGCCAACCTATTAGACTTTGAAGGCTTTTGAAAAAAAATTAAACCTTATATATTAGTAATAAACTATGCATCAAAAAATATGTTAATTCGATTCATGATAGACTTTAATTAGGTCAGACCATACACTTTAATAAACTCGTGTATACTAGCTAGCCTATTCAATCCTACCACCCATATCCTCCCCTCTTTCTCATGAATTATCACAACTCATATTAGACCATTCTACTACTTCTAATCAAACATTAATTTTAGACAAAAAACTTATATAAATTTGATTTGTTTTTTAATTATGACATTTGATTTAACTCAAAGTATAATCTGAATTGAGTTTAATAGTTTAAAATAATATATTATTAAAAATGAGTGAAATGAATAAGTCGTAATAAATTAAAAAAGCGTATATCGATTCATGACAAATCAACTCTTAAATTTAAGTGAAAAGTATTCAGATTAGATTTCATGCAACTTAGTAAGTAATAGTCGATTTTAAATCGTATAAACATTATCTTGAAAGATCTGATTTTTTTTTTTTTATCGGAGAGAATTTTATTAAGAAAACAAGAGGGGCTTGGAACATAAGGTGTATTCCATCCCCTTAAATAACTCCCTTTACGGTCTGAATGTACTCAAAACTAAGAACGCTCCCAACTAAAGTTACCAAACATGAAAAGCAAAATTAGGTAACTCCATCTGAAGCTCCAGTACAATTTCTTCAAATTATGTAACTTATCATCTTAAAAGATATAATTTATTTATATTCTTATATATTTATTTTTTATATTAATAATTACGTAATTTAGTGTGAATAAATTCAATTTTTTAAATATAATAAATTAAATAATTTTAAAATCGTTATAAAAATACATAACATTTTTTTGTCATAATTATTTGGTGGCTAGTTAACACACACGTCATATGTATAAAACATAAAACAAAAACAAAATGCAAACTGTTGGCACGACTTATCTTCTTTCCATACAAATTTGCCTCTGTTTTACAAAGAAGGCAATTGAAAAAAGGTAGGCCATAAATCTGTCTCTATATCATCTCCCAAATGCACACAATCAAACACACAAAACACAGCCCAAAACCAAATTCTCAAATATCAAGATCATGTATGTAGGCCTTTTCTTTGTAATAAGAGAGTATCTTTTACTTTTTGCTAAATTATTTACTTAAATAATTATATTGGCATCAATCATCTCCACGAGTAATTTGACCAAATCTAATAGCTTACTCAAATAGTATCACCTTCCAACTCTTTCTTCACCATTATTATTTATTCGTGTTTTAGTGAATAATTCTTTTATTAATATTTAAAAAGGTAATGTCTTATATATACACTTGAAGTGTCTGTTCTCTAAATCACAAGACTCATTTCTGCTTTGATCTTTCCAGCATTTTATTACGGATCCTCATTTTTTAATGGTAGAGATTCGTTTTTTTAACGGCCATTCCTATCATTAAAGTGTATGGAACAAAGTCACTTAGTGTCTGGTGACTTCATTTCTTAAAAAAAATAAAAATTCTCTGCTCCAAACTCAAAATTACAGTTTTCGTTCTCGAGTCCCAAACCGGGACAATTCTTTAAAACGGAAAATAATCAATTTTTATCACTTTTATCACATAAAAATCTTAATAAACAACTCTTTTACCCTCATTTATTCATCACTTTATCGACTTTTTATTATATAAAATACTAATAAACACTTCTTTTTACCCAACATTTAATCATTTTTTCTTAAAACTCGAGTACACAATAAATGTAAAATTAAATGTGGGACGAGGAAATATCTTTTAAGGAGATATATATAAAAAAAAAAAAAAAAGTTGGAACCAGGAGTAATTTATTTTCACATATCAATCATTTCTATAAATAATTAACATATTAAAATCTCCACCATCTGTATTGTATTATTTTTTCTATAACATATAATAAGAAATTATATCTCACTATTTCTTGTAAAACCCAAAAATCACGCTACAGCCTACAAACCTATCCACACGGACCTTTTTCCGGCGGCAATTACAATTAAAAAAAAAAGGTTCTAAAGTTATAATAATAATAATATTAATAATAAAATAACCATGATAAAATGATTTTCTTCATACAAACCATACCCAGACGGCCAGACCAATTCAATTCAATTATCCTCCGAAGTCTCCGGGCTCGGGTACTCATTCAAATCGGGCTTCTCGCAAGCCCGATCCAATCGTTCGACCCGGCACGCGCCCTTTGCAGCGCGTCGACCCTGGCCCCGACCTCGGTGGCCCTCTTCCTGATGGCGGCGGCGGTCAAATCGGGCGGCCTATCGACGGCGGCGTCTTCGACTACGCAGTCGGGGAAATTGAGGGCGGGCGGAGGGGCCGCGAAGATAGAAGGGGCGGTGTCGTAGGCACGCGCCGCCGCGACAGGCGTGGCGTAGAGCCAAAGCCAGATTCAGGAGCGTTTGTTGGGCTCCCTGATTTCGGCGACCCACTTGCCCCCACTTTCGCATGCGAATTCCCTGTACGGCTTGTTCTGCCGTTGCTTTCCTTCGAAATCTCTGTGCAGCAGCCGCCTTCCATTGATTGTGATGAAATTGAAATTGAAATTGAAATTCGATTCGACTGGATTTTGTATGAGTGGAATGAGTTCTAGGGTTTGGTGTTATGGGTGAGAGGGAAAGGAGGAGAATCTGAAGGGAATTTCATGGGGAAACGCTTGTTTTGATTTGGTGTGGATGAATTTATAGGGAATGGCAGCCGTGTAATTAGTTGAGGATTTGGTCATCTTATAGAATAAAGTAACCGTATTACTTGATTAAAATATATTTTTGGAGTTGGCCTCACGTAGACCTAGATGCACCGTGTGTTTATAGTGCATTTTAGAAATGTGCGACTTGTTATATTAAAAAGTGTAAACTTATTTCTTTGAAGCGTGCGTCTGTTAAAGTCGCGTATTTTAAAATGTCTTATGAGTCTGTGATACGTTTAGAGTCATCTGAATCTAGTTATATTTTTAATATAAAACATCAAAAGGCCCCTGAACTATTAATTTTTATTTCGAAAGACTTTTAAATTATTTTTTATTTTGGAAATCCTTAAACTATAAAATTTTGTTTCATAAAGCCCTTAAATTATTATTTTTTTATTTTAAAAAAGTTTTTAAATTATATAATTTTTGTTTAGTAAGTTCCTTTTTCGACTGTTCGTCAGAGGCGTTTTTTTTTTTTTATTGTGGATACAGTAGCATTGAAATGGGACATATACATCATATTTTAACGGAAATCATTATGTAAATTTAGCAAAATTCATGAAATTCTGTTACCAGGGCCTCATGAAACAAGAATAGTACTCTCTCCGTCCCAAACTTAATTCTACAGTTTTCATTTTGGGCGTCTCATACTTAACTGAACACTTCCTTAAATGAAAATATTCACCTTATCACATAAAATACTAATAAACAACTCTTTCTACCCCAACTATTAAATCACTTTATCACTTTATCACATAAAATACTAAAAAACAATTCTTTCTGTTGGGGAATTAATTGTCCGGAGCTATTCGGGATGAATATTTAAATACAAATTTAATTCTAACAATTATTACTAGCATGAATTAATCCTATATTAATTCAAATAATAATTCAACAACAAATCATGAATATAAACAGTTCACGTAAATCTACATTATGCGGAATTACTACGAGTTTACGTGAACTTACCTCTTGTAATGACAATGGTCTCGTCGATAAAAACACACCAAAAGACCTTCCCAAGTATTCCCTATTCCGTGCACGACAATTCGGTGGAAGGAAGCTCGCGAACAATTAACAAAAGGGAAAATAAAATTTGTTACACCACCTTTGTGGATTTACTAATTTTTCCAGCACATGGAATTGTACACTCACAATTGGCGTTTTTCGAAAATACACAATGGGTCGGCGTTTCAAAATATTTGATATTTTATCGTGGCGATATTTTTCCAAAAACTAATTTCAAATCATTCACTTGGGATGAAACATTCATCCCTATTTATCTTGAGGGTGCTCGAAATTTTTTGCATGGAATAGGAGGAAGAAAAAACTTTTCTTGATCTCCAAGAAATCTTGAATATTTCTCATATATTCTTTTCTCCATAATTAAAATATTCAATAAAAATCCCAACTCCTCTTGTTATGGTGTATTTAAAAAATATAAGGATCAAGATTCCAAGATTTGAATATACCTGTAATGAAAATACATATCTTCCATAATATCTTTTCAAGAAAATCAAGAAAATCTTTTATTTCCTTTAATTATTCAAAATTTTTTGAAATTTCATAGTAAATAACCAAGTGGAGATTTCTTGAATTTAATGAGATAATCTTGTATTCCAAGAATACATATCTTCATTCCATAACAAAATTTCAAAGAAAATATTTCTCCCTTTTATCACTATTTTCAAATCCAGGAAAAATAATGCAACACGATTTATTTTATTTTTTAAACACTTTTTTTAATTATTGGACTTTATGTTGGGCTCTTGAGGGGCCTTTAGGAGAATTAAGATTGGACCTTCCAATGGATCTTGAATTATCAATATTTGGCTATAATATTATTCAAGCCCATAAATATTAATTAATCCTTACTACATAATTAATATTGACTATCCATCTTAACCCATATTACAGGTTAATATGACTCTCGGTTATTATTTCCGTGTTTAAGATTATTCAGCCCATTAATTAATTCAAGCCACCGAAATAGTTTTCCATTAATTAATATCTTTTATCCTTGGTAATGGAGCGGTTCAACATTATTATCCATACGGGAAACTAGTTCCCTTGCAAGATTTGGTACGATAAAACTTATGAATCTCCCCGAGGGCAAATCGAACAAAGCGTGCTTGCACACGATTCAGTATTAAATCTTAGCAATCGCGTGTGACCAATAATATTGCCCAAGATATAAAGTATTGAATCTCCTTGATTCTCTACCCGTAATAAGTCAAAGTAATAGTTACTAACCACACCTAATCCTATTTAAGGGGCGAAGATTAAGAAATAACTAACCAATCGAGGTCTAATTCTTCCTAGTTAGATTCTGAAGAATTTGTCCTTCTGTGGGTCCTCTTGATGCATCGATTAAATGCACTAGTGTAATCTCTTGGTCAAGACAAACCAACCGAGCCTTACACTTCAACCTTTCACGATGGATTGTTCATTTCCATCTAGGTAAAGTGAATAATTGTACTTTTTAGTTACAAGGGGTATTAATTTAATCTTACGTGATCGGTATCACTAAATTAACTACAATGTAACACGTCTTATTTATTGAGCGATTATCAATAAATATATGTAACATTCGATGATATTTAAAAGCATCGGTGATAAACAATTTATTTGATAAATAAGTCAGAAATTGATGCGATTATACAAAAGTAAAAACATACTTTCCGTTATAATCCCAACAATCTCCCACTTATACTCAAAAGTCCGCTTTTAAGTATACTCTGACATGTCTCGTGTAATTCTGTCGTGACGTCTAATGTCACCTACGAACCTAATAATGTCTCCAACTTATACTCAAAGCAAATTGCAATTGATCTTGACACCCATTCCTTTCACATGTCTCTCGAATGTATTTTGAGGCGGAGACCCTTTGTGAATGGATCGCCTAATTGTCTTCGGCGCGATCTTTGCCACCTCTATATCTCTCTCTTACGATTTTTTCATATAAGATGGTATTTTTTCAATGTGTTTGTTGACCACAGCCAGGGCTCTTGGTTCCTTGAATTTCAGAATCGCTCCGCATTGTCACAATAAAAACATGATTGTCTTTGGCAAATTTAAACTACATCCAAGTCCACTAGGAAGTTCTTGAGCGAAACCGCTTTTTGTTTGCCTCGCATGCACGTTACATACGGCTTCCATGGTAGAATCTGCGATGCATTTCTGCTTAACTTGACTTCTCCATGTCATGGTTCTCCCCATGCAAAAAAACACCGGAGGTAGATTTTCCGGAATCTAAGTCGATTGGAAATTCGAGTCCGTGTAGCCGATGGGGATTAGACTATCGTGATAAACCAACATTCTATCTCGAGTTCTTTTCGGATACTTAAGAATGTTTTAACTATCGTCCAAATGTTCTTTCCGGGTTACTTTGATATCTTGCCACCATGCAACGGAAAAGCAGATATCCGGTCTCGTACACGCAAGATTGCATACATAAGGCTTCCGGTGAAGCATAAGGAATGTCTTTCATGTCATCTATCTCCTTTTTGTGTCTTAGGGCACATCTCCTCGATAGATGGATTTCATGCCCGAAAGGCACGAAGCCTTTCGAATCCCCATGTCAATCGCTTTCAAGAGCGATGTTTATGTATGAAGCTTTGAGATGTTATCATCCTTTTCTTGCGATCTCGAAAGTGGATCTTGATCCCAAGGATGTGCCCGCTTCCCCTAAGTCCTTCATATAAAACCTGCTTTTGAAAGCCATGCCCTTACGCCCGATAACACCTTTTACATCGTTCCCGATGAGCGTATCGTCGCTCACGTATAAGACTAAGAATACCAATGCGATTCAAACAAGACTTTTTGTACACACAACTTTCGAACTCTTTTTATCAAACCCATAAGACTTTATAACATGATCAAAACATTGGTTCCAAGCTCGATGCCCTGTTTGAGTCCGTAAATGGACTTCATGAGCTTACAAACCAGGGTGTTCTTGGCCCTTTTTCAATGAAGCCTTGGGCCATTTGTTGATATAGATTTCTTCATCAAGACTTCAAGATTAAGGAAAAGTCAGTCTTGACATCCATTTGCCATATTTCAAAAATCGAGATCTTGACCTTATCGACAAGAGAATCCGGATGGACTTGAGATTTTCTTGGTGAAAAGGTTTCCTCATAGTCGATCCCTTCTTTCCTTGTATAACCTTTTGCCACAAGCCTTGCTCTGAAGGTTTCCACCTTCCCCGTCCGGCCCCCTCTTTCTCTTGTATACCCACTTGCAATCAATGGGTTTGACCCCATTAAGTTGTTCATTAGCTAGCTCCCATACTGTTATGATACATAGAACCCATTTTCGCTTTCATTGCCTTTTTGCTAAGAAACCGTGATCCTTGTCTTGGATTACCTCATCATATGTCCACTGGTGCGATTCGTCTTGTCAGGGAATCAAGTCCGAGGGACTCTCCTATCCCCATGAATCTCTCGGATGCTCTTACAACCCTCCCACTAATGACGAGGTTCGGTTGTGAAAGTGTGTTGTGGGGCATATCATCTTGACAAGTTGGCAATGAGGTTAGCCCTTTAGCTCACTTAAGGTAATCTCACTACGGGTATTCTTTTCGTTCATATAGTCTTCCTCCAAAAATCTAAAGTGGGTGCTTATTACCACCCTTTGATCTTGGGACCATAGAACATACACCCTTTTTGTTCCTAAAGGGTATCCTATAAACAACCTTAATTCCGATCGAGGATCGATTTCCGGCTTCTTTGTCCAACACGTGGGCGGACACCCCCAAATTTTCATGTGTCTCAAAGCCGGCTTCGCCGGGACCGCAATTCTTTGGGAGTTTTGGGAACCGATTTGGATGGCACCAAGTTCTAATGTAAGCCGTTGTTTCAAGGCATGACCCCGGAAACGACTTGGGAGGATTCGTAACACATCATTGATCTAACCATTTCTAAAAGAGTTACGTTTCTTCTTTCTCGCAACCCCGTTTTGTTGAGGGGTTTCGGTGTAGTTAAGGATACAATCCCTTTCATCGACAAGTAGTTCAAAAACTCATCGCCGGAGGTACCCGGGCTCCACGATCGGATCGTAGAGACTTGATCACGTTTTTTCCTATGATTCTGAGCTTTGAGCCTTAAATTCTTTGAATTTCTCAAAGGTCTCTTCGATTTATGCTTCATAAGGAAAATATAACCGCACCTCTAGTAGTCATCAATAAAAAGCTTAATGAAATACTCGTAATCTCCTCTTGCTTTGGTTGACATTGGACCACATAGGTTCAGGTGAACGATTTCTAACACTTCTTTCGCTCTATACCCTCGGCTCGAATGCCCTCTTGGTCATTTTACCCTCCAAACATGATTCGCGTGTTGGAATTGCTTCAACTTGGAGAGACTCCAAAGGAATCGTCTTTCACCAACCTTTGGATCCTCTTTGGATTAATATGTCCCAATCTTAGATGCCATAGAAGTGTTTCGTTCACGTCTGATGAACGTTTTCTTTTATTGGAAATAGTTGATGTGTTATAGGATGTGTTTCGTGAGTGGTGTGCACAGTTAATTGTATGGAGATTATTCGACCAATGTTCCATAGCAGATACACTCATCATTTCAAGAAATGATGTCATTCTTATTAGAAGAAACTAAGTATCCATTAACGTAATTTTAAACCGAAAGTGAATTCTTTCAAACCGGGAACATAAAGAAAATCTCTTAAAATTAAAACTTTGTCTTCAAAAGACAAGTGCGCTTCTCCCCATTGCTTCAACCGCCACTCGTAGCATCGCATCAAAGGTGATGAGGATCTCACTCCCCACTAAGTTGTTGGGTCATTTTGACCCCAGAAACGTGAAACATACATGGTCGGCAGATCCTTATATCAACTACCCACGAATGAGAAGTATACGCTGCTAAACAAGTTTCAACAACTAGTGTGTGAGAATTACCTTTATTTCCGTCTCTTTTGGGGTTGGAACAGGAAAACCTCTATTGTCCTCTTTCACCACAGCTTAAGCATTTCCTCTTTTGGATTTTCCTTGACACACCACCAACATTCGTCACCTTATCATTGCCCTTGGCAACAGTTGAATCTGATTGCTTATGGCTTTTGGTCACCTTCTTCTTCTTGTCATCTCTTGGCCTAGAAAATGAAAATGGACCACTTGCCGTCAAAGCTTGAGTTTGGTGCCACATCAACATCTCTACCGAGACCAAAGCTTGCAACAAATCAGCTAGCGAGGCCAAAATGCTCAAAAACTTTTGGGCGAGAGAGTGAAGTACCAAATTCATCCGAGTCCTGGCTGGTTAAAATCAAGACTCGAACCTCAAGTTTGTTCGGGATGGGCCATCAATTTTGAGGATCGTAATCCCTTACGGGTTTGCCCTCCACCATTTTTAGCGACGACATCTCTCGCAAGGTGATCTGACGAGTCCAGCATTTTTGACTCGTCAGTTGGCTCATCTGATTTTGGTGTGTCAAGAATCCACTTGTGCTTTTGTCCAGTTAGGACAATTATAATTTTTCGTTTCCAATCAATATAGTTTCCATACTTATTCTATTAACTTTAAGTATAATAGCAATTGGATTAAAAGGTTACGACATCTTTGAATCAAATAAATAATAATATGCATAAGCACAAATATATCACAAGGTTCGATCACATGTTTCATATTAAAATCTCAAAAAAAATATGAACATGCATCACCCAACATCTCAAAAACAGTTTAAATAAGTCACGGGGTGGGTCATTATTTAAACACATTCAAGCAAAAGTTAAAAACAAGAACGAGCATAAACCTTTAATATCCAGATTAATAGTTAGCTCCCAATTGACCAATATAAAATCGATGAGAGACTTGGGGAAGTATATGCATATCAATTTTATACCTATGTAATAACCATGATTAAATACAAAATTATTATTTCGCTTTGATCGAGCCTCGTGGGGAGGGTCATCATCGCCACTAGTAATAATCCACAATCATCTGTTTAGAATTTATTCATGTGAAAGCTATCTTTTGACCGTCCCGTGGGAGGAATTTCTCCAAAAGAATTCACAAATAAATAAATCATGGAGGTCAAAATTAATTCAATTTTATTATCCGGAATAAAATTATCAATTAATTGTTTAAGCATACTTAGTAATTTTCGAAAGTGAGATTTTTCAAAAACGTTTCCTCATTCATCAAATTTAAACACAATTTAAATAAGCATAATGTCATAACATCAAAACAAAAATTACACATATTGGGCTACATATCCAATTATCATGGTTAATTTTGTCATGTCTTGATCTTGAGAAATCGCCTTCATAGCCTTCATCAATTCGTCTCTAAAGCTCCCATCAATCAGCCTTTAGAAAACGCCGAGCTAATTTATTATCGACCACTATTTCCGGGTCGGAGTGCCAACCAAGACTCCCGACGTGTGGTGTCCGGTGTCGTCTTGTGCAAAGCGCCCGTATACGTCGCCGCAAAAATGCCCTCGACGTCCCCTAGCTGCCGCCTGCGCGTCGTCGTCATCGCCCACTTACGCAGAGACGCATCGCTGCCGTCGAGGCAGCATCCCGCTGGCGCTAAGCCCCCCTCCAGCCTCGCCTACGCCCGTCTTGGCACTCTACCAGTAATCCACGTCATGCTTGCCTCCTTTGGCACGCCAAGGCGACGCCTTCGCCTTGGTTTAGGATCCGTCTTTTAATTTTCATCACCGCTTCCATTTCCGATCCGACATAATTTATTTACAAAAATAAATAAACCTAGATCTAGACTAGTTTATTACATTGATCAAATCAAACAAATTCTAATCTACTCGTGGATTTTTCTCCGAGGCAAAAGCAATTCAAACGAATCAAATAAAAAAAAACACAATTTATATGCATGCATAAATAAACACATTAAATTCCATGACAATTGGATACCTGCAAAAAAAATCTAGCAATTCTACTATCCAATTTCAAATTTAATTGCCCGGATCTATTCGGGATGAATATTTAAATACAAATTTAATTCTAACAATTATTACTAGCATGAATTAATCCTATATTAATTCAAATAATAATTCAACAACAAATCATGCATATAAGCGATTCACGTAAATCCTACTTTAATGCGAATTACTACGAAGTTTACGTGAACTTACCTCTTGGAATGGCAATGGTCTCAAATCGATAAAAACACACCAAAAGACCTTCCCAAGTATTCCCTAGTCCTTGCAAAACAATCCTAATTGGAAGGAAGCTCATGAACAATTAACAAAAGGAAAATAAAATTTGTTGCACCACCTTTGTGGATTTACTAATTTTTCCAAAGACATGAAATTGTACACTCACAATTGACGTTTTTTGAAAATACACAATCATCGACATTTCAAAATATTTGATATTTTATCGATGACGATATTTTTCAGAAAAATCAATTTTCAGAATTCACTTGGGGATGAAACATTCATCCCTATTTATCTTGAGGAGTGCTCGAAATTTTTTGCATGGAATAGGAGGAAGAAAATCTTTTCTTGATCTCCAAGAAATCTTGAATATATCTCATATATTCTTTTCTCCATAATTAAAATATTCCATAAAAATCCCAACTCCTCTTGTTATGGTGTATTTCGAAAAATATAAGGATCAAGATTCCAAGATTTGGATCTTCTTGAATTTATGAGATATACCTGTATTGCAAGAATACATATCTTTCATAATATCTTTTCAAGAAAATCAAGAAAATCTTTATTTCCCTTAATTATTCAAAATTTTCGAAATTTCATAGTGAATAACCAAGTGGGAGATTTCTTGAATTTACTGAGATAATCTTGTATTCCAAGAATATATATCTTCATTCCATAACAAAATTCAAAGAAAATCTTTCTCCCCTTTTATTCACTATTTTCGAAATCTAGGAAAAATAGGCAACAAAATTTATTTTATTTTTTAAACACCTTTTTTTAATTATTGGACTTTATGTTGGGCTACTTGAGGGGCCTTTAGGAGAATTAAGATTGGATCTTCCAATGGATCTTGAATTATCAATATTGAGCCACAATATTATTCAAGCCCATAAATATTAATTAATCCCACTACATAATTAATATTGCACTATCCATCTTAACTCATATTACAGTTAATATGGCTCCCGGTTATTATTTCTCGTGTTTAAGATTATCTAGCTCATTAATTAATTCAAGCTACCGAAATAGTTTTCCATTAATTAATATCTTTTATCATTGGTAAAGGAACAGTTCAACATTATTATCCATACCGGAAACTAGTTCCACTTGCAAGATTTGGTATGATAAAACTTATGAACCTCCCAAGGGCAAATCGAACAAAGCGTGCTGCACACGATTCTCCGTATTAAATCTTAGCAATCGCATGTGACCAATAATATTGCCCAAGATATAAAGTATTGAATCTCTTTGATTCTCTACCCGTAATAAGTCAAAAAGAAATTACTAACAACACGCAATCCTATTTAAGGGATTCGGAGATTAAGAAATAACTAACCACCGAGGTCTAATTCTTCCTAGTTGGGTTACGAAGAATTTGTCCTCTGTGAGGTCCTCTTTGATCATCGATCATGCACTAGTGTAATCTCTTGGTCAAGACAAACCAATGAGTTTTTACACTTCAACCTTTCACGATGGATTGTTCATTTCCATCTAGGTCGTGAATGGTGTATTTTTAGTTACAAAGGACTGTTAATTTAATCTTCTGTGATCTGGTATCACTAAATTAACTACAATGTAACACGTACTATTTATTGAACAGTTATGCAGTAAATATATGTAACATTCGATGATATTTAAAGCATCAGTAATAAATAATTTATTTCAGTAAATAAGTCCGAAATTCAGTCTGATTATACAAAGTAAAAACATATTTTCCAGTATATTCCCAACACTTTCTACCCTCAACACTTCTTAAAACCCGCGATACAGTAACCATAGTGTTGAGTTCGGAACGGAGGTAGTATAATTTAAGGATTTTTCTTAACAAAAAATAATTCAGGGACCTTTTGAAATAAAAGTTAATAGTTTAGGGGTCTTTTAATGCGTTATGTCTATATTTTTCTCAAAATATAACAAAATTGTTTAAATGAAACGTACATTGTATTTTTTTTTATTAGAAAATTTATTTATTCATGGAAAGTAATAGCCACTAGAAGTACTAAATACACTAAAAGAGTACATAAGATAGTAAACTGCTTACAATTATGAATCAAGCAAGAATAACTCTATGGATTCAAGCACCATTCATTAAAAGAGATTTATATCTCCAAGTTTTTTTTGTATTTATCCAAATCTAAATCTAAATTCAAAATCACTTTATCATTTTAATTATTAATATAAAACTCGTTCATAAAAATATGTACAATCAATAAAAATGACATCGACTCAAGAGCGGAGGAACTAGTATTTTTTAAAGAGCATAAATATGCTTGGTTCTTTTCAAACACAACATTTCAATTGGAATTTATGCTTAAAGATAAGAATACTACTCTTATAGATAAAGATATGCCTACGTCTTGTATATACATACAGGTGCATCGTGCATTCATATTGTTTTTTAAAAATATATACTCCCTCCGTCCACTAATCTTATGCACACTTTCCTTATTTGTCTGTCTACCAATCTTATGCACACTCTATTTATGGAAAAATTCACTTTATCTTTATTCCCCAACGAGGGGCCTATCCTAGGAATTATAGCCCGGGAAGTGAGTATATATAAATTGGCCCCTCGTAAAATAAAATTATCGTCTTTCAAATTTTCTTCTTCCAACTTTTCATCTTCTTCTTTATCCAACAAATCCGAAACTTCATTATTTTTCTTTACGGCTATTTGCTTATTTGAACTAAAATATTTATTGATATCACCGGCTTGACTTTTTGTTAAATCTTCAATCCTTGCTTTTTTTTTTTTTTCCTCTTTTGATATCCAAACATAGCATGACACTAGTAAAATATTTAAAATTAACAACTACATAAACAAATAAAAATTAATAATTACTATTAATAAAAAAAATATATAAAATTCAATATATTTTAAACTTTCAATCATATTATTATACAAGTAAATTAAGAACAAAAAGGGTGTATTATAAACTCATAAAAATAAAATACCGGTTTAATGTGCATAAAGGCCTTGATTAATGTATTTCAGTAATAAAAAATTATAGGAGTTTTTTATCAATTAGGCCCGAAAGATAGTAAAACTATCAATTTAAGGCACGAAAGATTTTTCCTATCGATTCAAGGCCCGAAAGATAGAAAACTATCAATCGGGCACGAAAGATAAAACTATCAATTCGAGGCTTATAAATTTTAAGGTCATATTTGGCACTAAAACCCTAAACCCCGAACACTAAACCCTAAACCCTAAACGATTAACCTAAACCTTGAACCATGAACCTAAACCCTTGAGGCGTAAACCTTGAACCGTAAAACCTAAAAAATAAAAAAAAAATAATAACATGAAATAAGGATATGAAATATAAGTGTCAAAGATGGCCTTAAACTGTGTGAGCCTCAAATTGATAATTTTTATCTTTCAGGCCCTGGATCGATAGTTTTCTATCTTTCAGGCCTTGAATCGATAGGAAAAATCTTTAAGGCCTTAAATTGATAGTTTTGCCATCTTTCAGGCCCTGAATTGATATTTTCTAAAATTATAATATGTTGGAGGCCTTATGAGGGATCGAACCCCAAATTAATGTAAAGGGCCACTATTTGGGCCTTATTTTTTAAAATTTTAGTAATTAAAATTTATAATATGTTGGAGGCCTTATGAGGGATCGAACCCCCAACCTCTTGAGAAATCATCAGGGGTGCCTTTACCATCAGTATTAAATTTTTACAAACTTATATATATATACATATATAATTTTGGGCCCCTAAAAAATTGCAAAATTCTTGGGCCTGAGTCGGTCGACTCGTCCGCCTCATTAAAGGCGCGGCCCTGCCCCAACCATCATTTAATTATTTCAAATAACATTATACTTTCACTCACAACCAAATTCCTTTATTAATAAATAAATTCCACAATCTTTGCATAATCTTTTACTTTATCTAAGATTGGTGGACATAGGAGTAACTTGTTATAAAAGATATAATTTATTTATATTTGGATAGTCAACTATTAATATGGACAAATAGTTACACGGTTCAGTGTTAAAAAATTACATCTTTTAATATAACAAGTTGTATGTTTTTAAAATGTATTTTTAGTGCACGGTGCACCTGGATGCACATGAAATCCACTCTAAAAATAAATATAAAATTTTAAAATAATCAATTTGTAGTTATATCACAGTACTTGCAGTATATAATATTTCAATCGGAGTATATTAGGGTATGTTTGTTTCGGTATTTAGGTGTGCGGGAAAAGTCATGACTTCGAAATCTTATGAATTTAAAAGTCTTGGTGAATAGTAAAAAAATATGTGTTTGTTTTGAGATTTTTATAGAGTGAGATTTTACTTTATGTCAAATCAATATTTAATAATAATTGATATGACATTATTATATTGGGTTGAGAGTGAGAAAAGTAGTAATGTGATTGTATTGAATTTTGTGAAAAATATGGGTGTAGGTGTACTTTATAGGAGAGAATTTTGAAGTTTAATTTTAAATCTCAAACTATAATAGGACGTAATTTTCAAAGTTCTAAGTCCATCAGGGTAACTCATGAAACAAACCTACCCTTATTTACAAAGTGCTCAATATATTCTATATACAATTTCAACCTGTCTCCTGTTGAGTTGTGAATCATCCAATTTCATGTATTGTCCAAGTGTCTGTGCCCACTTCAAAATACAGTTAAGAGAAACCCATTAGTTACGGGCAATACTTTTTGGGAGAAAGAAATGGAAAACTCCTCCATTCGGGCCATTTGTTCATCAACTGAATGAATTATAAATCGAAGAATGTGATAATTTTTGTGAGAAATTGAGGGAAAATTCCCCCCGTTTCCTAACTTGGATAAATTGTAAATTGAAAGATGTGTTTAAGTAACAAACACTTGTGAAAGAGAGAGCTAACAAGATTCAATTTGTGAGATAAATCTCTATAATATTTTAATAAAAAAATTATTCCATATGAAATTCAAATCTGTGTTGCTGGAGTAGGATCATCACAATTTGGTTATGCCTTAATACTGAATTAAGTAGATAATTTTTCATTTTTAGAAATAAAAAAATGATTTAGGAATTAGGAGTAAGGATTGGGCCACGTGGGGCATGGAGATAAGTGTTTAGGGGTGCCACGTTTATTAGATAACTACAAAGTTTGGCCGACACATAAGATATTATCCCAATCCCAATATGTTAGAATCTGGATTTTCACTACTTCTCGAGTACTCGTCGTCTTCTCATATCCAAATATCAAATGTGGCGTCACTCAACTTTGGAATACATTTATTTATTTAAGATTAATATTTGAATTGACATCAAGTTGTATTGGGAGTGGAGTTTATACGATATTTTTAGATTTTTAAAATTTTGGAGTATTCAATTAAAATTTTTAAAAGTTTTTAAAAATCTTGAAATTTTCAATACAAATTTTAAAAAATTCTAAAAAGTCTTTAAATATTTAACAGTTTATAAATTTTAATATTGAAAGGATCTCTTGTGTATCAATTATATTGTGCAATCCGACATATGATTGATCCATTTAAAAAAGTGGGTCGTGCATTTTACTTAAAGAAGTTATAGTGCCATCACTTTGCCGTTTAAGGATGTAGTGAAGCGGTGCTTCAACTCTCTTTGAAGCCATAGGTTCGAGTTCAACCTTTGGGTTTTTTTTTCTTTTATTTTTTTGGATTTGCTTCTTTTTTTTCTCATTTTTTTAATTGCCTACATTTTTTCTTTTTCTATCGTATTTGCTTCCTTTTTTCTTTATTTGATATTTTTTTATTTAATTGTCCAAATTTTTTAACTTAGTTTTTTTGGATTTGCTTCTTTTTTTCTCATTTTTTTAATTGCCTACATTTTTTTCTTTTTCTCTCGTATTTGCTTCCTTTTTTCTTTATTTGATATTTTTTTATTTAATTGTTCAAATTTTAGAATTAGTTCATTGAAAAACGAATAAAGCAATTAGAAAATATAAAAACGTCTGTCAAATTAATCATAAACATATATCTACATAACACAGAAACATGCAACTAGCTAATATTAAACCGTGCAACTAGAAAACATAAAACAGACAACTAGCTAATACTGAGTCGTGCAACTAGATAATGTCGAAACATGCAACTAGCTAATACTGAACCGTGAAATTATACAATACAGGAACATGCAACTAGTTTATACAGAATCGTGCAACTAGAAAACATATAAACATTCCACTAGCTAATAATGAACAATGCAACTAAAAAATATAGAAACATGCAACTATTTAATACTGAAACATTCAACTAGGTAATACAGAAACATTCAACTAAGGAATCTTCGTAAAAAATCAGTACCCAGTTCGCACCGAACAACTATAATTTTTCAATTTAATCAACTACAAAATTACATAGCAAGGATATCCACCATGAAAAAATCCTATATATTTGAATGGCAAACCCATTTAAAGTCTTGATTGTTGAGAAATTTCTAAATTGAAGAACTTCTTCAATAAGAGACAATAACTCCTTGAAAAACATATCTGGGCAAGCAAAGCCACCAAAGCTGCGATGGGTGGCCTACACAGCAGATCGGGAGCGACTCAGACGACAATGAATTTTACTGGACGACATTGACGGCGCCTTCTCTGTCTATGTCTTTTGCTCTAAAATTTAAGCGATAAAAATAGGTTTATGAAGCTAAAGGGAATAAAATAGGGTCCGATTATATTTATTTGGGTTGGGCCGGGGCGAGTGCATGGATCTAGAGTTCGTGCATCAGTTGTATATGAGACCTAGTCTTTAATACTCTATGAATTTTCTTTGATTCTCTTCCAAAAATATAAATAGATTTCACTCTTCAAAATCTCTTCTAACAACCAGAGATTTCTATGTATTCTCTCGAAGAACTCAAGGCAAAGGATCGAAAAAAAACCTTCGTTGTTGTTCTCGCCATCGCTGGCTGCTTCTTGCCGTTGTCGCCGTTCTCTCCTGCCATCGGACGACGCCTTAACGCTCACCCCATGCCCTCGTGACCACACGACGATGAGTGGTGCCTCACACCACTCATCGAAGCGGAACCAATGCCCGCCGCCCGACGCCGTCCTCCCTCCATCCTCACAACCCGCCGCAGGTATGCAATTTTTTATTTTTTTCAATTTTCAGTCGAATATGAAGAAGATCAAATTCACCACATCTCGACATGGAAGAAGAAATTTTGGAATTGCTTTCTCAAAGCCAACTACAACAAAGAACGGAAGCTAATGCATGGAGAATGAGTATTGCTAATGATATGTGGGAAATGAAGCAGATGTATAACAGTGATGAAAATGAAGATGAGAATAATAATGATGTATAATGTATTTTTTTTAAACGAATGTATTTTTGGTATTTTTTCTAAACAATCTGGATAACTTTTTTTTATATACAAGTGTGTTCCATATACATTTGCATCAATAGTTTCAGTGTCGGAGTCTATGGAAATCCATGTAAATCAATAAAAAAAGTGTATTAAGTCTATGAAAATCCATGTAAATCAATAAAAAAAGTTAGCCAAACTCTGCATGGAGTTTATGTTGGGAAATAGGGTGTCCGGATCTATTCGATGTGCAATTTAAATACAAATTTAAATTAATTTAATTATCACTAGCATGAATTAATCTTATATTAATTCAAATAACAATTAAATATTCAACAACATATCATGCGTACAAAGTTGCCACGTAAATCTTACACATGCAGAATTCTAGGAGTTACGTACGGCGTACCTTTGGCGGATTAAACGAAGGAATATGGATTCAAAAATCAAACGACCTTCTCTAGTATTCCCACGTCCTTATTTGATATCCCCGTGGAGGAATCTCCTTTAAATAATTAACAAAATGAAAAAGGAAAAAATTGTTGCACCACCTTTTTGGATTTATAATTTTTCCAACACATGGAATTATGTTGGGGATGAAAAATTCATCCCCTATATATAGAGGCGGGGGGGGGGCAAAATTTGTGGCATATTAGGGTTATGAAATTTCTTTGTATCTTCCCAAGATACAATCTTGAATATATCTTATATATTTTATTTCCATAATATTCACAAAATATTTTATTTTTGAAAATTTCACATAAATAAAGAAGAATAAGATCTTTGACTTTTCTTGAATTTATGGGATAAACTTGTACTCCAAGAATACTTATTCCATAAAATCTTTCCAAGAAAATCAAGAAAATCTTTTCTCTCTCATCCTCATTATTTTTGAAAAAAAATAGGAAATAAATTAGGCATCAATATTTCTTTTATTTTAAACATCTTTTTTAGTTATTTGACTTTATCTTTGGGCTATTAAATGGGCCTTTAGGAGAATTAAGATTGGACCTTCCAATGGACCTTGAATTATCAATATTGAGCCACAATATTATTCAAGCCCATAAATATTAATTAATCTCACTACATAATTAATATTGCATTATCCATCTTAACTCATATTACTGTAATATGGCTCCCGATTTTTCCCGTGTTTAAGATTATCTAGTCCATTAATTAATTCAAGCCACTAAAAAGATTTATATTAATTAATATTTTTTTTCTTGGAGTAAGAACAACTCAACATTATTATCCATGCCGGAAACTAATTCCACTTGCAAGATTTGGTATGATAAAACTTATGGGCCCACCAAGGGGACAAATCACGCAAGACTCTCCAAGCACACGATTCTCTGTATTAATTTAACAATCGTCATGTAATTAATATTATTGCTCAAGATATAAGGTATCGAAGTTGTAATGATTCTCTTCTCAGCATAAGCCAAAGCAATAATTATTAATCACACACAATCCTTATTAAGTGACAGAGATTAAAAAATCAACACCCATTGAGGTCTAATTCTTCTACATTCAGTACTGAAGAATTTATCCTCATGTAGGTCCTATTCATCGTATCATAATGCACTAGTGTAATCTCTTGGTCAAGACAAGCCAATCTGAGCCTTACACTTCAACCTTTCACGATGGATTGTTCATTTTCATCTAGGTTGTGAATTTGTACTTGTTTACAAGGAATTGTTAATGTGATCTTCTGTGATCTGGTATCACCACATTAATTAACTACAATATAACACGTACTATTTATGGAACAATTATGGAGTAAATATATATAAGATTCAATCACATTTTAAGCAATAGTGATATATAATTTAATTTCAGTAAATAAGACATAAATTCAGTTTGGTTATAAAAAGTAAAAACATAATTTCCAGTATAACCCCAACAGTTTATGAATTTTCTAAATCCACAGACTTTTTAAAGTCCAAAAAAATCCAATAGAAACTCAATTGAATACACCCCCAAGTGTAGGATAATCCTCCTTCCTCCTTAGTCCTTACATCTATTTTTGAATCTTCTCTTTCCTACGTGGCATTACCAAATTCTACAATTCAAATTTCTAATTTTTCTCATTTATTCTCTATTTTTTAATATTTTAATTTAATTTTTTAAATTTAATCTTTATCTTATCTTAATTGTCAAAAACTCTAAAAAAAAAATTGAAAGACAATCAATTACAATAGTTTCCTAAGATAATCAATTACAATAATTCCTTCAACCACCGGGCACATGACTACATTATTTTATCTCGTTGTAGACCGGAATCACAATCACCACAAGAGGGAGACCACCCGAAACTGCAACTCGGAATCGCAACCGCACCGCAATAGGAACCGCAACCCAACAAGAGGGGGATCACCACAAGAAGGAATAAATATTCCCTCTCCGTGTCTCGAACCCGGGACCTCAAGGTCTCAGGTGATGGAGCTCTAACCACTTGAGCTATCCACACTTGACGTATGGTGTGTTTTGAAACACTTAAAACAACTTCCAAAAGCACTTATTTTCAAAAAGTTGTGAGCGGGAGCTTTGAAAATAAGTGCTTCTGGAAGCTGTTTTAAATGTTTCAAAACACGCCAGTAAAAAACTCTAACTTATTCTTAATATACGTTTTGCATTTTTTAAAATTTTTATTTGATTTTTTTAAATTCAATCTTATCTTAACTATCCAAATTTTTCCTAATAATTTTGCATATTTTAATTTTAGTTTTTAATTAAATTTCACATGTCTAATCTTATCTTGACCATCCAATAAATTAATTGTCACTTTTTTTTCTTCTTCTTCAATTATTATATAATTTTTAAGTTTAAATTAAAATTTTGATCTAATTTTATTTTAATAATACTATTTTTATAATTTAATTAAAAAAAAATTAATCCCGCGTAACGTGCGAGGACACGGACCGGACTAGTACTGTATTATTTCAGGAGAAGGGAGCAATTAGTTCCTTTGAAAAATGTATCCTTTGTGCACGTTCTCCTACCAATTACGTCTAGAAGTGGAGGAAATATCGAAAATATAGGTATATCGCACTTATTGCGCCGAAAAATATCGATTTTATCAAAATTTTGATACGATAACGGTATAAAAATATAGAAAAATTCGGTATACCGGTATTTCGGTATATCGAAAAAAAATTCGGTATACCGAAAATATTTCAATATACCGGTATATACTGAAATTTCGGTACGATATCGGTATGTAATATTGACATACCGAAAATTTCGGTATACCGAATTTTCGGTACGACAACGGTATGAAATATTTCGGTATTGAAAATTTCGGTACGGTAATGATCTGGCGAGAAAAATTTCGGTATACTGTACCGTCAACCCCTAATTACGTAGCATTTCGGATGTTAAAATATTTTAATGATTTCATTTCATTTAAAATGCGCGAACTTATAAAAATTTGTGTAATTAAATATTTTAATTAATCTTAACGTTCACCTATATTTATGGGCTTGATTGTTCTCTAGGAAGACCCAAAAAATATATAATTTAATAGAAAAAATGTCAATTCAGGACTTGAAAGATGAAAAACTATCAATTTAAAGTCTTAAAGATTTTTCTATCGATTCAAGGCCTAAAAGATAGAAAACTATCGATTCAGGGCCTGAAAGATAAAAACTATCAATTTGAGGCTCACACATTTTAAGGCCATGTTTAACACTTATATTTCATATCCTTATTTCATGTTCTTATATTATTTTACGATTTAGGGTTCAAGGTTTATGATTCAGGGCGGTTTAGGGTTCATGGTTCAAGGTTTAGGATTCATCGTTTAGGCTTTAGGGTTTGGTGTTCAGGGTTTAGGGTTTTAGTGTCAAACATGACCTTAAAATTTATAAGCCTCGAATTGATAGTTTCTATCTTTCAAGCTCTGGATTGATAGTTTTCTATCTTTCAGGCCTTGAATTGATAGGAAAAATCTTTCAAACCTTAAATTGATAGTTTTACCATCTTTCAGGCCCTAAATTGATAAAACTCCTTTAATATGAATAGAGTTGCTATTAGTAGGTTCGATCTTAAACTAGTGATTCGCCCATGCGATATATGAATTGAATATTATAAATTTTAATGTAAGATGATGTAATATGACACTTATTATAATAGAAATTAAATTAAAATTATCTTTTACCTATCAATTGATCTTTATTACTCTCTCCTTTCCGCGATTACTTGAACACTTGCCTTATTTGGACGTCTCAACATTACTTGAACATTCCCAAAATGAAAACAAACATAATATTAATACACTCACAACACTCTTATTTTATTCCACTCAAACCCACTAAAACTCACTTTACTTGGTTTGCATGCTATTTTCAGTGTTCAACTCCTCATGGGATGGAGGGAGTAATTTTTATTTTACTTATTTTTCATAAATATATGAAGAGTATTGTATAAGTGTGGGTGACTCACAATTTTTTTGATTAAATTTATAATTTTTAATTATGTACTGAATTCATTACCATCAATAAGATTTACTAAATGATATTAAAAATCAACAAAATCTAAAATAAAATAGTTAAATTCAAGCCACAAAAAATATCTATAACCGTAAAATGAATATTTTTTATCTGATTTTTTTTATACATGTAATATAAATGTTAGATAAAAGATCTCTAAAAAAAATTAATTTGATATAATGTTTTGAAAATTAATAGCAAAAGTTAAGAAAGAAAAGGAAAATAATAGTTGGTAAAGCAAAATCACTCTTTTTTTTTGGAAAGTGAGAGTCACCACTACAAAACAAAGCAAGTGGAGTTGCACTTGCTCCAACAAAGATTGTCTTCTCCCTCCTCACTTCTACTTTTATATATTTATAGATGTGGACGTGAGTCTAAAGCCTATGATACTATAAGAACGTATTTGTTTTTGACTTGAGATAGATGGAGAAAATAGACGAATGAAGCAAATTTTATGAATAATAATTTGTGTTCGTTTTGTGTTGGATGTGGTAGGAGCGGATGAGGCTTTATGTCAAATCAATATTTTTTAATGATGATGCTGTATTATTTTATTATTATTAGTTAATTAGTGTAATAATGATTATATAAAAGAAAAATATAAGAAAATTAGGAGAGATAAATGAATTGGATATAAGAAAAGTATAAAATAGAATGAGTTAGTGTAAGAAAATTAATGATATAATAATTTTAGGGGTGTATGTGTACAGTAGAGGTGAATTTATTATTTAGATGAATGACGAGATGTGCAAATTCAAAAGGTGGCAAGAATTGAGTAAAACTCATCCATATCCAGATCTCTCCAATGAAAAACTAACATGACCTGAAATAATTTCATCTCATCTAAAAATTTAAATTTATAGAAATTTATGAAATTATTTCTTTCATTTCATATATAGTTCCTAACAATTAATTCATATAGTATTAGTACTATATGCAAATAAATGATATTTATATTTATTAATAGATTCGATCTGATTTTAATTCGTCACAGTGGAATCTTATTTTTATATATTAAAAAAAATATAATATAATATGGCATATACCTATAAGTCAATAAGAAAGTCTCTTGTGAAATATTACATCTTATTGATATGTGCAATGCACCATAATTAAGACAAATAATTAAAAATCTGTGGGTCAGGACATACGCGGGTAGGGTTGGGTTGGGCGGGGCGGGGCGGGCAAGGGTTGTGGTATGTGGGCGGACGCATATATATTTATAGAATGATATATTTATCAAATATATATTGTAGTTTAGTGGTTCATGTATGTTATTAATGTATTTGGTCGCATGATCAATTGTTATTGAGCACATAATTTTTAAAATTAATTTCTTTTGTTACTATATCGATGTGTTATTACATGAAAAAAATGTGATACTTATTGAAACGATATGTGTTACGACGTAAAATAAAAATTACATTATCATTTTAGAAAAGTATACATTATCATATGGTAACACATGAGTACTCAATTAGTATCACGACGACATATGTAGTGTGTTACATATTATTAAAAAAATATGTGTTACTACATGAACAAAAAGTGTTACCATATGAAGAAAAACGTGTTACCACATGAAAAAAACCAGTACAAACGCGAAAATAAATCTTCAGTCCAAAATTACAAATTCAAAGAACAACTTGATGTTTTACTACATGAACAAAATAGTGTTACCCTATGAACAAAAGAATGTTACTACAAAAACAAAAACCAAAGACAAGTGAAAAAAATTCTCAATCCAAAATTATAGATTTAAAGAACGGCGTGAGAAGAAAAAGTTTATTTAATCAAATTCCATACAATAACAACAACAAAATATCAGAAGCAATACTAATTTATTCAAATCCTACTAACTAATTAGAAACACATATCTAATTTCGTCAAATTTTCGTTAACAATTAAATCATAACCTTCATCATTTCTTCATATCGGAGACGGCCAAGAGAGCGCTGGGAAGACTGAGCACCTCTTGGCAAAAAAATCTGGTAGATCGCAAAGGAAGAAGAGATCGCGAGGAAGAAGAAACAACAAGTGTGGGTCCGTAACAAGATGGACTGACATGAGAAATGCAGAAAGCCCTAATTTAGTCTATTTGCACATATCACTTTGTACGCAATATTACATTCAAGTTTTTGTGTAAGTCAATATGCTCTCAACTCGAGACTAATAAAAGTGTTACTCATCTTGGTATTTGACTTGTGTTGTTTACAAGAAAATATAAGTGACTATAGTCATTTAAAATTATATGTCTTAATAATTTGAAATGTCTTATTATTTTTATTAAGTTAAATAAGGTCTCAAAAGTTATAAATTAAAAATTAATAGAGGGCTGTTTTTGATAGCTTGTAAGTATTTTTTAAGTATTACTAACTTTTTTTTCAAACTCTATCAATTTTAAAAAAAATATTTTTACAAAGGCAAATTCTCTTGTACACCAAATCAATTTGGTGCAATTTAATTTTAGGAATTTTTTTTCTTATTTTTTTTAGTTTTAGTTTTTTTTTTCTTTTCAATTTCAATTTTAGGTTTTTTTTCCTCTACCCAAACCTAAATTCGGCCCGAGTGGTTCATGGTTCACCCCGCCCGAATGATTCATATATGATTTATGGTTAATTGTTTAGGGGTTAGGATTTAGAGTGCATAGTTCATCCAAATTAAAATTGAATCCAATTGCACCAATTTGCATTGGTGCATGGAGTGTACACGAGAGTGACTATTTTACAAAAACCACCAATTTTTATTAGTATTAATCAATTTTCTTATAATTATTAATTTTAATCACTTTTTTAATAGAATAACTAGGTGGTTTAGCCCACCTGACCACTGGGCTCCTCATTTGAGTGGGGGATCCATGTTCGATTCCCTTTGAGAACAAATTTGGAGTTATGGGAATTATAAGGTGGATTGATAATTTCGTGGAGTATTTAGGTGCTTGGTGTACTAACTACTAACAACTAACTTTGACCGATAGAAAAAACAAACTTCTTCAATAGAATAATTCTTTGCAAACACCCTAAAGCTCGTCAGAAACTCAATATTTACCTAACATTTAACTCAATATTTATCTAACATTTCTCTGTAAGCTGCTTTCCTTAATGAAGGTGTTATATCGATTAATTAATTCAGTGTTAATTCGAAACTCAATGATTTTAATGTTAATAAATTCAGTCACTCAAGTGACGCGTGTTTGAAGTAACACCTTAGCACATTCTAAAGTTTTAATTGTTACTAGCTAGACTTAGTGTTTCACCGAAATATCATGTCTCATTTATAAGACTATATAATATATATAATACATATTTTTCCCCCAAAAAAATATATAATACACGTTTTTGTGTATTTTATATTTCTGAGTTGATCCCATGTGTATGCTGGAGTTTTAAATAGTGTAATTTGTTGTATTGAAAAATACAATTTATTTACACTGAATCGTATGTACAATTATTAATATGAAAAAATAATTGTATATTTCAGTATAAATAAATTGTATCTCTTAATATAATAAGTTGCTTAATTCTAAAATGCACTCTGGATGTATATAAGTCTTAGACTATATTTTTCTTATAACGTCAAATCAAATAATTCAGTTAAAATATTTCGTAACATCAAATATTAAAATTATCATCTATAATGTAGCAGGATATACTTCCAAAGGCAATTACCATCAGTTTGTTTGCTAAAGGAAAATTATCAACGAAACATACAATTAATTAAAATATTACAGCCAGAAGTTTTCATGTACGATTCTATATAAGAATATAATATTATGCTGGAGAATGGGTTTTGTTCATATGTCCAATAAATTATAAATAATATAATAAAAACAAAATACAATAAAACATGTTTGATAATTAGCTTAAGTATAAATTAAATTATCATCTTTTATTTAATTGTAACATAATTTATATAATTATATAAATAACAATTTTTGTTGTGCTCATTTGTGACGTGGCTCGCCTATTTAAGCGCTTAGTTCAACCCACTTTTTAGGCTGGGTTTGAACCGAGTGAAACTAGCTTATTTGATTGCAGTGGAAATATCTTATTATAGTACTCCCTCCGTTCCAATTTTTAAGGTTTTTTTTTTATTTTTTTTGTCTCAATCTTTAAGGTTTGTTTCCTAAAATGGAATACATTTTATCACTTTATTACATCACTTTATCACATAAAATACTAATAAACAACTCTTTCTACCCCCAACTACCCACCACTTTATCACTTTATCACATAAAATACTAATAAATAACTCTTTCTACCCCCAACACTTTATCACTATTCCCATAAATCCTTATGAACAGTCAGAAAACCCTAAAGAACGGGACGGAGTTCGATAAAATTTTGTTCCCAGTATAAAATTGATATTATAACACTAATTAATATCATTATATACATTTATAAATTATTATCATGATATATATATATATATATATAAATATTATGATATTTGTTTATAAGAGTAAGGTTATCATTCAATGAATCATATGATATCAGTGTGGATCCATTTCTACCGTGAATGAATTTTGCACGAGAGTTTGTCTAAATATAATATATAGCTCAAATTTAAATTGATTATAATACTTTTATCTGATATGACCTTTACATCTTCATGAGTTCCGAATGAATTTTACACGACAATTTATCTAAATATAACACTCTTCCGTCCCGATCTTGTTTACACTATTTTTATTTTGGATGTCCCAATTTTATTAATTTATATATTTTTTTAAATGGAAATACTTATTTTATATTTTATCACTTTATCACATAAAATACTAAGAAACAATTTTTTCTATACCCAAAACTTTGTCACTTTATCACATAAAATATTAATAAATAATTTCTTTCTACTTTATCACATTTTTTTAAACTCCAAACACACAATAATTGTGTAAATAAAATTGAGACGGAAGGAGTATATATAGCTCAAATTTAAATTGATTATAATACTTTTATCTGACATGACGAAAACATCTTCATGAGTCTAATAATATCATGAACTCATGGACTCCATTTCACCTAAATTTTGTTGGTTACAAAATAATTTTTAAACTTTTAGCATTATTCCTTCATAGTTCATACATTACATCGCGCAATGGATATAGATACACTATAAGAATGAATTAGTATTTCTCGGCCAAGAATATTAGATTTGATTGGTTCATACTTCATATTTCAAAATTAATTCCATAAAATGTTTTTTCTTTAATATTTTTAGTAAGAGAGAAAATAAATTATAATTTGACTTTGAGGTAGTTGTACATGCTCATTCATTGGAAAAGATTGGTCAATCCTTTCTGACAAGAGCGATCAGCCAACTTGACCCTCTGTTAAATGCTAAATTTGAACGACCATTAAAAAGGTGTAGAATCAATGAAATAATCCCTTGAACAAAAAAGCTTGTATGAATCGAATTTTACTGTAAGACAGAATATAATTTGGGCACGGTATTTTAATAATTTAAGAAGAATAAATATTAATTTATGCTAAAATATACTATATGCCCAATATAGGGCATCGCCTCATATTTATTTTTATTTTAAATTAAATTTTCTCGCATGACTGACAAAGAGGGAAACAAAATTAAAAATTTCTCTCGTGATTGACGAAGATGCATGGGAAAATATTTTTCTAGTGAAATTACAGTGTTTGTTACATGAAAAGTAATATACAACAGTAATTTCATTGATATATATATATATATATATATATATATATATATATATATATAGTTTTGATATGAAGCCTAATAGCTTATGTGGCATTCACAAACTAAGCCCTAAATTATAAACCGTAAACCCTAAACCATCAATCGTTCGGGTCGGGTGAACCATTAACCACTTGGACCGATTTTGAGTCGGGTTGAGTTGGGTTCGGACCGGGTAAAAAATCTATTAGGCTCCATATCAAAATCATATATATATATATATATATATATATATATATATATATATATTTCAAAGATTGAATGCACCAATTGCTACATGTAGGTAGTGCACAATTAATATTATTTAATAAAATAATCAATTAATATTGATGAAATAATTAATACTAATCAAATGATAATTTTTAATAAAACTGTTATACCAATTTAAAAGTATATTTAAATGGCATGATAGATTGGTCATTTGAGTGCAATATTAGTTAATTTTGTGAGACTAATAAAATTTGACTAATATATGCAATATCGTGCACATGATTTGATTTTATAACCGGCCTTAGTTACACGTCATATAGAATTAAAGAAGTCAAAATTAATCAAATGATAATTTTAATATGATCACAATTATGGTATCAATGTATGAGGAATATGAGTATATAACTATGTTAAAAACGGATGCGGGACGCGAGTGAGGGATATATATTTTAAAAAATTTAGGGTGTAATTCGGCAAAGATACGTCATTTATTTATAACTTATTATATATATGTTGAGATTATATTGGAAAGTATGCTTTTACTTTGTATAATCAGACTGAATTTCGGACTTATTTACTGAAATAAATTGTTTATCACTGATGCTTTAAATATCATCGAATGTTACATATATTCTTCGCATAAACGTTTCAATAAATAGTACGTGTTACATTGTAGTTAATTTAGTGATACCGATCACGTAAGATTAAATTAATGATCCCTTGTAACTAAAAAGTACACCATTCACGACCTAGATGGAAATGAACAATCCATTGTGAAAGGTTGAAGTGTAAGGCTCAGATTGGCTTGTCTTGACAAAGAGATTACACTAGTGCATGTCTAGTGCACTGAAGAGGACCTACAGGAGGATAAATTCTCCAGAACTGAACTAGGAAGAATTAGACCTCAATGGTTCGTTATTTCTTAATCTTCGTCCCTTAAATAGGATCGCGTGTGGTTAGTAATTATTGCTTTGACTTATCACGGGTAGAGAATCAATGAGATTCAATACTTTATATCTTGGACAATATTATTGGTTACATGCGATTGCTAAGATTTAATACGGAGAATCGTGTGCATGTACGCTTGTTCGATTTGTCCCCTTGGGAGGTTCATAAGTTTTATCATACCAAATCTTGCAAGTGGAACTAGTTTTCGGTATGGATAATAATGTTGAGTCGTTCCTTTACCAAGGATAAAAGATATTAATTAATGGAAAGCTATTTCAGTGGCTTGAATTAACTAATGGGCTAGATAATCTTAAACACGAGAAATAATGCTTAGGGAGCCTAATAACTGTAATATGGGTTAAGATGGATAGTGCAATATTAATTATGTAGTGGGATTAATTAATATTTATGGGCTTGAATAATATTGTGGCTCAATATTGATAATTCAAGATCCATTGGAAGGTCCAATCTTAATTCTCCTAAAGCCCCCTCAAGTAGCCCAACATGAAGTCCAATAACTGAAAAAGGTGTTTAAAAATAAAATAAATTATTGTTGCATTATTTTCCTTAAATTTCGAAATTAGTAAAGAAAAAAAGGGAGAAGAATTTTCTTGAAGAGATTTTATGGAAAGGAGATAAGTATTCTTGGAATACAAGATTATCCCATAAATTCAAGAAATCTCCCACTTGGTTTCTTTAATTGTGATTTTCGAAATATATAGAGTAATAATAGGAAAAAGGATTTTCTTGATTTTCTTGAAAAGATTTTATGGAAAAAGATATGTATTCTTGGAATACAAGAATATCTCATAAATTCAAGAAAGATCCAATCTTGAAAAACCTCCTATTAATTTCGAAAGAATGGGTTAAATAAGGGTGTGAGATTTTTGTGGAAAAATACACATGAAATAAAGAATATATGTGATATATTCAAGATTTCTTGGAGATCAAGAAAAGATATTTCCTAACCCTATTTTGGTCCCTCTCTCTATTATAAATAGGGGATGAATGTTTCATCCCCAGAGAACACGAAAATTGGTTTTTCGGAAAAATATCAGCGTCGATAAAATATCAAATATTTTGAAACGTCGACAGATTGTGTATTTTCGAAAAACGTCAATTGTGAGTGTACAATTCCATGTGCTTTGGAAAAATTAGTAAATCCACAAAAGGTGGTACAACAAATTTTTATTTTTTCCTTTGTTAATTGTTTGAAGCTTCCTTCCACGGATTGACGAGCAAGGACTAGGAATACTTGGGAAGGCTTTTTTGGTGTGTTTTCATCGACGAGATCATTGCCACTCCAAGAGGTTAGTTCACGTAAACCCGTAGTAATTTCGCTGCGTAGGTTTTATGTGGATTTGCTTATATGCATGATTTGTTGTTGAATTATTATTTGAATTAATATAGGATTAATTCATGCTAGTAATAATTGTTAGAATTAAATTTGTATTTAAATATTCATCCCGAATAGATCCAAGACAATTAATTCCTCAACAATATAACATCTAAAAATTTATATAAATCTAAAATTCGTAAAACAAAATGTATGCAATTCAAATTTTTATCTCCCTCAAAACTTGACAATATTCAATAATTTAATCTAATTAAGTGATAAAACAACAATTCAAATACCATCAGTCCAATATATAAGGCATAATGATGAATTCAATCTAAACCGAGTGTCATATTATCAATTTAAGTTGCATTACATAATAAAGTTCAATTAAATAACACATCTAATGCTTAATAACATGACCATATTTAAACATTTAATAGAGAAGATATAGATCTATCATACTCCTTCTTATAAGTCACTTTATCATTTTAAATACTAATAAACAACTCATTCATCAAAAAACATGAGAGTCTTAATAGAGGGAGCTATATATATAGTCTTAATTTATTTTAAATTTATTATTATTATTGATAAAATCTTATATCGTCGCATCAAACGATCGTCAAGAACTCAAATGCATTTTTAAAATGTACAATTTATTTTTTTGAAACATTCAACTGATATATACACTGATACGTTCAATTTGTTGAATTGCTTTTGTATAAATAAATTTAACTTTTCAATAAAATAAATTGCACGGTTTAAAAATATATTTATATAGTGCGGTACACTTATTACACATAAAAGTATAAGACCTACTTATTATTATTATTATTTATTATTTATTATTTCGGCCACTAACACTATTCAAGTGAGGCCCCTCAAAGTCAATCACCTTAACTTGGAGTCTTCTACAATGTTTAGGTTTGAAAGCGAGCTTTTACTGCGCCGTAATTTTTTTTTCCATCTGTCAAATTTTCAGCAATGGCTACAGTATATTGGGCATATGTTTCAATATAAATATGGATCAAATTTATAGTATATTTATTATTCTGAAATTACTTGTTGAGTCAATCTACACTAAAACCATTATATTATATATCAATTATTGTAACATCAAATTAATTGACAAAAAACCTTTGTTAAATTCAATATAGTAACATTGTTACCAAGTATAAATGCCATTTTTATTAGTTCAAGAAACTATCATCATGAGCTTTGGATTATTTGAAATTAGAGAAATACTCGTATCTTCAAAGGTAACTAGATGTCTGTTTTTGACAAAATTATCAAGAAAAGTTAAATTTTGATTTTAGAATTGATTTTCGAGTAGAAATTGTGAGATGTCTAACTTTAGCTTTTCGGATTAACTACAATATCCTAGAAAGGTTCTGCAATTTATTGCACTCTTTTCATTCTTGGTATTCTTTGGGCATGTTGTCCAGTGATTAATAATACTTTTCTTTACCCATTTTAAAACAAAGGAAACTATCTCCAGCACAAAAATGTCATTTCCAGATATACACGGGCACAAAGAGAACTAATAATACATCGACTAATATTCTTACCTGATCTCAGTTTTAATCTAAAACTGCTTAATACTTCATCTATGTCCATTTTCTATTAGAAAGAACTACATGTAGCAAACATGTATACAGCATAATCATGATTTAACGCATGATAATTTAGTCGGTCATACATGCTAATATAAAAATAGAAATTTTAAAAGTATAGAAATTTAAAAGAAAAAGCAAACAATTTAAAACTTGAGTTATTGTTATTGGTTATGGAAGATATGCCACCAACAGTGTGTTGATAATTTAAATGTCAATTCTGGTAAGCATCCAGGTGCACCGTGGACTCATAGTGTATATTAGAATTGTCTAACTTGTTATATTAAAAGATGTGTTTGTTTATACTGAAAATGCAACTATTTTTCATATTATTAGTTGCACGGTTCAGTGTAAACAAGTTATATCTTTCAGTATAACAAATTGCACGATTCTAAAATACACTATGAGTGCACGGTGCACCTGGATATACATGAAATTTACCCTTATTTAAATATTTAATAGATTCATGCACTTTTTGTAATGGGGCAACGTGTTGGGTATTATGAGGTGGAGAAGCGCACAAGAAGGATAATCCCATCATCATATTCATAATGAAAACATTCATTTTCAACAACTTGCACCATATATATGACCTTATCTTTTAATTAATTTAAGGCCTCGCCGGTGTTATTATTATTATTATCTAATAAGTTTATACAAAAGTTTGGGAGACACCCATCACACAATGTTCTTTTTGAGATTAATTTCAAATTTATTTATTCATGATAATTATTTGTAGGAATTTGTCAAACATAAATATGATCCATAATTAATACACATGAAAAATAAAATAAATATGATTGATAGTTAATACACATCAAACGAATAATAAATTTGAGAGGAAGTGTTGCCTGACACTGTCTTGTTCATACCAAAAACGTGATTATTTACATGCTTTTGTGATACTTAAAATAAGTATGGTAATAAAAATATACAAGTTTTTGTAAATTTAATTGTTGATCTACACTATAAGTTCAGTGTATCTCTCTAATAATAATAATAATAATTTAATTTGTACTATTTGTAATAGAAAATCCATAAAACAAGAAAATGAAAGGGACGGGGCTATAGTGGGATTGGATGGAGAATGTGGTTGCCGACTTTGCCACTTTGGGGAATGAAGACGAAGATTGGTTAGTTTTGTTGGTTAGCTATTTCAAATTCCATTTTTTTTTTCGTTTGGATTTTCTATTTCACTTTTTATATTTTATTAATGTTTCACTCTATTGGATTTTTAATATATAGACCCAGAATATGATAGTTCATTGAATATTTATTATTATTCCACATGTTATACATTCATATTATGAAATACAAAATGAAACATCAAATACAAAACGGGTGATCTCATTCCCCCTTTTTTATAATTTAAAGTATAAGCCACCTTACACATTGCATTGATGTTTTGCAAAAGCCCACTCAACAAAGCCCATAAAATTAGTAAAGGGTTTTCTCAGTTGAAATTTTTGCATGCTTTGGAGATAATGTGTAAGCTCCCTTATTGAGGGTCCAATAAGGAACAAAGTATGTTTTCAATGTAAAAAAATTTCAAGATGAGGTTATATCTTATTTTAAGGTACGTTTGCTACGCAAAAAGTCAGTATAAGGTTATATCTGATTTTATGTTTGTTACATTACATTAATAATATGAATAAATTTCCTGTCAAAAACAAAATATGAATAAATTTACATTCGATCAATATTCTATTCTGATCGATTCATTTGGTGTTTAATTTATTATTTTGATCAATGTTATATCTAATTTTATCATTTGAGGAAGATATACACTCAATCTACTCTACAGCAAAATTTCGTGATTATATAATACAGACAAAAGATAAATTCAGTCAAATTCAGACTGTTAAAACTGCAAAAAACGTATTATAGTTGTTTTAGTAAAGTATTATTAGATGGTATATTAAAAAAATTCAATAGGGAGAACAACAGAAGGGCAAAGAAGAACAATTATTAAGTATGTTGCACGCGACCAAGATAAACAAAGTTTACATCTTTCAAAGATAATGTTTGATGATTTTAAAACGACGGAAATAAGACCTAAATACATTCAAGACTAAGTCATACAAAACATATCGAAGAAAAATCAGTTAAATGTTTCTTTACTCTATACCAAATTAGGTACAACATTAAAACAAAACCCCAAACGGTGCGGTTTTTACCCAGAAAAGCCAATATCTTGATAAAGATGTCCACCAAAAAAGTACAAAATCCAACCAATTTTCACTAGTGTTCGTCCTGTATAAACATAGAACAGTTGAATAAATCCAACATTTGCATTTTCATTTTTCTAAATAAAGTAAAGCCTGCAAACGAGCATCTTACAAATAACTAAGACAAATTAAGATGACACAAACAGCAAGAAACCATAAACTCCTAAATATACAGTCACCTCTTCAAGAAAAAGCAATTAATAATCAAATAAGTCTCAGCTCGCGTTCACCAGCCATGGTTATATGTCTCACCCATAGAAGAGATTGATAGCCACTTTTTTCGATAATTTCCAAGAAACAAACCTGCACATCGAAGCTTCAATCATAAATGGTGAAGTTGATAAAGAACGAATCTCACAACAATGGAATTCATTCATTCGACTGTAAATGGAGAGAGACATGACAAGCAATACGATGGTAAGGCCCCAAGGCAGAAAATTCTCTTATTATATCCTCATTCTTGTACCAAATTAACTTTCTGGGAACTATGATTTACTAATGAAATATTATAAAACTTTGGCACAAAAGAAGGCTGGGAATAGGAAAATTATATAAAAACAAGATGCACTTCTGCCAATGTGCTTTACAATTTGCACTTGTGCTTCTGAGACTCATTATACTCACAGATAAAAGCCTAAAGGCGAAAACTTGAATGCCCCATTATAATAAAATTCAGGGCATTATTCATGCAAGCTTTTCAAGAATTTTAAAAAATTAATCTTGTACGTTAAGCTTATGCATCAGAAGCAAATGTGTACAAAGTATACAAATTGATCATCATTATGTTGATTCATCAAGTATAACATAATTGTTTGCTATCCAAACTGAATGATTTCGTTTTTGTAATTTTCTAATTGTAAAAGTCAAAAGATTTATTAAATGAAGATATTCAAGTCCAAGTATGATAGCGAGCAAGGCTAAACTGGTATGCAATTGTATTATAAGACCGTCTCATATATAGTAAAGTCTCTATGAATTAATATAATCGAATCATAAAATTTGTTATTCTGTGAGTTATTAATTAACCGATCAATAAATTAATAATTTATCTTTAGAAAGTGTGTTTTAGGATCCAACGGAAAATTTTCTTTTAACTACCTATAAAAATCACTTTCTAAGAAGGATCCTTGAATTTGAGATTTTTCTAAGCATCATATGTTAGATTTTTCTTTCAGGAGATCAAGAGGCAGAGAAAAGTAGCAACATGATATAATCAAATGCATCATCATAAGATTTGAAAAAATAAAAAAGTGTTGATAAACATAAGTATAGGAAAAAAAACACATGTATAAAACAATGTCAGATAACCATAAGCAAAGAATTGGAGTAATCTCAAAACACATACCTGACAAGCAAGATACAATTAAACATCAGGTAAAAGATCTGTTTAATCAGTCCATTTCAAACATCCTCAAACCTCAACGGATCAAAGTGTTGTTCTTAAGTAACATCCAAAATCTATTCTTTAAATTCTTTAAGGGGATTCAAAGATTCTCGATACACCTTTAGAATCTCGGGAGCTTCCTCCGCATAACGAAGAACATATCTATCAAGAAACAACCTTTGTGGACAACCAAGCAACTGGCTTAAGCTGATACCATGCTTAACCAACCGTTTCGATACCAGAAATTGATAAACTGCGAATCTAGGTACGATATTACTCTCAATGCTCAACGACATTAGCGAAGGCCTCTTGATCAAAGCCGAGAAGTCACCCCCCATCTCCTTAACGAAAAGCTCCATTATTCTACTAATTTTCTCTTCCGATACTGCCATAAATCGGGGGTACTTCCTAAAGGCATCAAGAATCTGATCTTCAGAAAAACCCCATCTCTTATAACAATCAATCTTCTCTCTCCAAGATGCACTACTTAGTTCCCTCATCACAGTTATTCCTATAGTGAAAATCTTCTTCCAAGGCTTAAGTCCTAACTTCTTAGCTTCCTCCACAACTACTCCAAAACTTTCGGGATCAATTGCTAGCCTCCTAGGGCTTATTTTCAACAAAGATGCAATATGATCATCAGGCACACCAGCCCCCCTCAAAATTTCAGCATTAGGCACAAAAGTGTCCTGCAATTTCTCCCTAAAAATTCGAGGATACCGCAAAATCGAAAACATCACATCTCTATCAGATTTCAAAAACCCCCTAAGGAAATCAACACATGGGATTATTTGAGATTCTAAGCTTCTCCCCAACAAACTCGGCTCCAATACCAAAATCTTAACTATATCAGAGCTCGAGAACCCTAATGACTCCAAATAAAGAATCTTGGGAGAAAAACTAGATTCAGGAACTTGCCTGAACACCATAGGCCATTTTCGTACAATGTTTGAGATTTGGGTATCTGAAAAATGGTGATTCTTGAAAAATGCAGTAACAGAGTCAGGTCTTTCAGGGGAATCGAAATTCAGGTACTTGGAATACAGGAGGGCCTTTTCTGGCAAGAACCCATATGTTGTTTTCAGATAATTTGCAGGGAATGAATCTTGATTTGGGTTTTCGGAATTGGGGTTGGGAAAAGTTGCGGTGGGAGATGAAAATCTGGCGAGTTGAAGTTGGTTGAATTTGTTCGTTAATGAAGAATTGCAAATGCAAGAGAACATTCCTTTGTCGAATTTGATTGTGCCTAGTAAGTTTGCCATTGTTGATGAGTGTTGAGATTGAAAGCACGTACGTACCTCTTGAAATCGCAGTCCCAAAATCCAGATTTGCAAAGAGGGCCGCTGCTTCAAAGTTCAAAGATCAAGAACCCTAGCCGAGTTCTGGTATTGTTATTTTTGAGTAGGCTATTCACACAGTGACGCTCCATGTTATTTAAATTTAATCAGCTAGGCTCGCTGGCTCTTTTTTTTTTTCTTTTGGATAGGCTTGAATGGACAAACTAATCCCAACTAATAAGTTGTTTGGTTCAAGGGATAGTGGCTCTGGACAAACCTAACCCTGTCCAAAAAGTTGCAAGCTCTAAAACAAAAGAAAAGGGTTTAAATTTTTTCTAGTCCTGTAACTTTGCTTCGTTTTGAAATTGGTCATGATTGTTTTGACTTTTTGATTTTGGTTCTGTAAGTTATTAAAATTTTTGAAATTAGTCATTTAACCTGTTGTAGCAGGTCATCAAACAGGTAACTGTCACCTATGTAATTATTTTATTTTTTTTCTTTAGTTTCGAATGCCACCTAATTTTTTTTAATCCAAATAATTTGTGTCAAGATTTTTTTTCGTAATTTTTTAAGAAAGGGTGTGGTTTTATTCGTTTATTGATTTAATTTTTTTTTATTTTTGGGTCAGTTTAGACCCAGTAAATCGACCTGATTCGCTTTGTTTTTTAATATACAAATTATTTTAAACCCGGCCTAAAACCCGACCAAAATTATTAGGATTAAAAAAGTTCAAGTGGCGCTTCGAAATTAAAGAGAAAAATAAAATAATTACATATATGGTGTTTACATGCTTGATAACTTGCTGCAGAATGTGAAAAGGACCAATTTCAAAATTTTAGGATACTTACAGGACCAAAATCAAAAAGTCAAAACAATCGGGATCAATTTCAAAACGATACAAAGTTACAGGACTACAAAAAATTTAATCCCAAAAGAAAAAGCGCTTTTTACAAAAAAAAAAATCACTTAAAACCTATTTACAATTTACAAATACTACCTTTTATTGCTTATAAGCTTTTCTGGCCAATCAACGATTTTCAACTTTTGGCTTCTCCTTAAGCACTTCTTCACACATCTCCAGGTGAATAATATCTGTGTACCCCCTCGAATTATAAAAAAAAAAACTTCTCAGTTCATCATTGGGGAGAGAAAGAGGAGAGACGAAGCCAACGAAAAAGAACAATCGATCAAAGAAGAAGAAATCTACTTCTTTCACTCAAAATCTCTGTTAAATCAATTGAAAAATCATGTAGTCATTCTATACTTTTCGAAAAACCCCATAAGAAAAGAAGGACGAAGAACTATCACCTGGGTTCTTCTTCGACTTCGTTGGATTCTTGGATTTGGTATTTGGGAGTTAAATTTGATTTTCTGGGTTCTTTTTCTTCGGCTTCGCTGGATTCTAATTGAAAAATCGCTCGATTCTTTTTCTAGATTCTTCTTCTTCGGCTTCGCTGGATTCTTGGATTTGGTATTTGAGAGTTAAATCTGATTTTCACGCATCAAATATCAATTTCATTGTTCAAGGGTTACTTTGGTAAAATTTAATTAATTAAGTGATTCTTTTGCAAATACATTTTTGTTTAATCACTTCTTAAAATTACCTTTCAAAACACTCCTCATTTTTTATTTTGCTACAAAAATTACTTAATATCACTTTTTTAGAGATTAGTGCTTGCAAATAGACACTTAGTGGCTACCAAACTAAGAATATTAAAACCGATGTTTTGGGCTATTTGTGTTAAAAAAATGTTGTCATCTCGGTGAAGAGACATCTTCTTGTAAAATTGTGGCCAAACGGTAAAAATTAATTAAGTTATAAAAAAAAAGACAAAAAGTCATATAAGACGATGTCATGTATGAGATGGGGTACAACTTAGTTCAAATCACATCTATTATATTTTTCCAAAAGTGTTAAAGCTTTAATGCCCAATTTATGTCCCGTCTTATCGTGAGACCGTCTCATTCAAGTGCACCTCTTAAAAAAATTGTACATATTAGTGGTCAAACGAATAAGAAATGGAGTATGAAAACACACTTACTTTAAATTCGTCAAACGATACATCTAACACATTATTTTTTCAATCAAGATAGGTAATAACACGTAATCCCTTTCACAAATCTGCCAATTTTTGTATTTATAATCCATCAATTATTACCATTAATCATACAATCACATTTCTACCTGAGCAAATCTCCCCATTCCCCCCTCCAATTTATAAACTCACATCTTCTTCCCATTACATTATCCCTATTTTTCTCCAAAAACCAAAAGCAAGAGATTAATTTCCAGAGATGATTTGTTGGCTGAACATCACCCTAATCGCTACTTTCTCCGTAATTATTCTCGTTCTTTTATTGCTTCTATTTTTCATACGACTCTTACGCCCCAAAACACGCTCACAATACATTACTTTTCAAAAAGGAATTTCCATGCTTCATCGAATGAATAATCTTGATACAAAATGCTCAGTTTGTCATCGTTTTAGATGGGCTGATCACCCTTCTCTTATTGCGGATGCCGTAGAAAATGGTTGGTCAGTGTTTCGTTTCGAAATATCAAGTGATGAAACTGAAACCAACATGGAAATAAGTTGGGAAGCTTGTGAAGGGTCATCGGATAATTACATGCAGAAAGTAAGACTAAAGAGGATAATCACGGGCCTTGACTCGTCAAACCGGGCCCTTTTCGTGACCCGTACATCTTTGCCTATCCCGGGCCCCCGTTTTGGGAATTCGTTTTTTCCTCAGCAACCGTATTTTGAGATAACCATATTTTGTGATGAATTGGATATCAATAATGATAATAAAATTGAATTATGTGAGAATGAGAGTATTTTATTGACCGTTGGATTAACAGGAGGAGGCCATCTTTCGTTAAAATCTCCAGGGTGCTGTCCAGGCTCGATCGGCTTCAATTCTAGCGGTAGTGTCTATCTTAATGGTAACATTTTCTCATGTTCTTGCTTGATTTTTTTAATCTTAATTTCTTCATTCCATTATGACTTTTGATTTATCTTCTAGTTAATCATTATCATTAATCAGCATTTAAAGAGCATCCAAGTTTCAGATTTTGCCCTATCAAAAAGATTTTTTTTTTTGCCGACCAAAAAAGAAAAAGAAAAGGACTATCATATTTTGCAGAATGTCATAAAGATTAATGTATGTATTGAAAGTTTTTTAATTATTTATTTTCCTCAAATCAATTGATTAAAAAAAATCGATTTGATTCACTACTACACATTTGAGCTTGCACAGCTGCACTTGGACAACCCTTTTTTTCAAACAGCTCTCCAAGCTATAGCTTGGAGAGCGATTTTAATTAAAAAAAATAAAAAATAAATAGACAGCGGTTCAAAACCATTTGTCCAAGTTTAACATTTAGAAAGCGGTTGAGAACCGGCTGTATGCAAATGTTTTAGAAAAATTTTTTTGAACCACTGTCCAAGGGCATAGTTTGGACAACGGTTCCGAACCGCTGTCCAAGTGTTCGGATAATTAAATAATCCAAATCGCGAACCAGACTTATATTTTTCCTCAAATTAAATCGCGAACCTGCAGTAGGGCCTCCTCCTTCCTCTACCCTAAATCGAACTCAAATCGTTGATCCGTCCTCCCCTCCCCCCCAATTGCCGTCGTCTTCCCATTAGCTCTTATTTCCCCAAATTGCGAACCAGAAGCCCTAGCCTCCTCCTCCCTCTCCCCCAAATCGAACCATCCGCCGCACGTCCTCCCCTACCGCCGCCGCCGTCGCCTTGCCGCCAACCTCCCCTACCGCCGCCTCCGTCGCCGCCTTCTCCTTCCATAGGTATTTATTCTTTTATATATATATATGTGTTAGTATATATATATATATATTGAATTAATGTGTATATGTATATATATGTTAGTATATATATATGTTAGAATTAATTGTTTATATAATTTGTTAAGATTAATTGTTGTTAGTGTTAAAGATGAACAATTGATGCTTGGTTTATATATTGTTAATTGTTTTTATATATATATATATTATATATATTGCGTGGCTTTGTTTAATTATTGTTAGTGACTTTGTTTAATTGTATGTATGATGTATGTATATTGGTGTATGTATATATATATATATGTATATTGGTGTATATATATCATGTTGTATTTATTGGTGTACGTATATTGGTGTATATATATTGGTGTTTGATGCACTCAAGGTGTTTGATAATATGCTTGTGTGAGGATTTAAGCATAAATTAGTGTTAATTTATTAGGATTAATGTTGCTAGTGTTAGAGATGAACAACTTGTTAGAGATGAATATATATTGTGTGGCTTGGCTTGATTTTTTATGCTAACTTAGATATGAACAATTGATGCACTCAAGGTGTTTGATAATATGCTTGTGTGAGGATTTAAGCATAAATTAGGATTAATACATTAGGATATATTTTGGTTATATTAATTTGATGATTTGGTGAATGGATAGTAGTGTGTTGCTTTAGATGATTAATGATGGTACATTAGGTTATATACATTGTTTTGAGATGCAACAAATCCTTAGATACATGAAATATACAAACCTTAGGTACTACCACATTCTATATGCAAGTTTTATACATTAGGATTGTAATACTTTTAGGTTTAATACATTATGATACATCATCTTGAGAAACACTTCATATTGTCTTTTGTATAGGCATCTCTAGTTCTATATGGATCGAAAGTGGGTTCGAGCAGATCGATTATCAGATGAGTATAGTAATGGGGTGAAAAAATTTTGTAATCATGCAATTAGACACTGCACCGACCCTCGGTACATTCCATGTCCGTGTTGGAAATGTACGAATGGAAAAACCGTTAGTGGTCGAGAAAGTCTGTTTGACCACTTGATGATTCACGGTATTGATAAAACATATACCCTTTGTACATATCATGGTGAGAGAAGAGTGTTGGGATTATACTAGAAAGTATGCTTTTTACTTTTGTATAATCAAAACTGAATTTCGGACTTATTTACTGAAATAAATAGTTTATCACTGATGCTTTAAATATTATCGAATGTTACATATATTTACTGCATAACTGTTCAATAAGTTGTACGTGTTACATTGTAGTTAATTTAGTGATACCAGATCACAGAAGATTAAATTAACAGTCCCTTGTAACTAAAAGTACGCCATTCACAACCTAGATGGAAATGAACAACCCATCGTGAAAGGTTGAAGTGTAAGGCTCAGATTGGTTTGTCTTGACCAAGAGATTACACTAGTGCATGACTGGTGTACTGAATAGGACCTACAGGAGAACAAATTCTTCAGAACTGAACAAGGAAGAATTATACCTCAGTGGTTCGTTATTTCTTAATCTTCGTCCCTTAAATAGGATCACGTGGGATTGGTAACTATTGCTTTGACTTATCATGGGTAGAGAATCAACGAGATTCAATACTTTTTAACTTTGGCAATATTATTAGTCACATGTGATTGCTAAGATTTAATACGAAGAATCGTGTGCAAGTACGCTTGTTTGATTTGCCCTTGGGAGGTTCATAAGCTTTATCATACCAAATCTTGCAAGTGGAATTAGTTTTAGTATGGATAATAATGTTGAACCGCTTCCTTGACCAAGGATAAAAGATATTAATTAATGGAAAGCTATTTCAAAGGGCTTGAATTAATTAATGGGTTAGATAATCTTAAACACGGGGAAATAATAACCGGGAGCCATATTGATCGTAATATGGGTTAAGATGGATAGTCAATATTAATTATGTAGTGAGATTAATTAATATTTATGGGCTTGAATAATATTGTGGCTCAATATTAGATATTCAAGGTCCATTAGAAGGTCCAATCTTAATTCTCCTAAAGGCCCCTAAGTAGCCAAAACATATAGTCCAATAACCGAAAAAAGGTGATTAAAATAAAATAAATATTGTTGCTTATTTGTCCAAGTAAATTTTTGAAAATTATGGATAAGTTGGGAGAAAGATTTTCTTTGAATTTTGTTATGGAATGAAGATATGTATTCTTGGAATACAAGATTATCTCATTAAATTCAAGAAATCTCCCACTTCAAGTTATCTATAAGGGAGAATTCAAATTTTTTTGAAATATAGTGAGCAAGAAAGATTTTCTTGAAAAGATATTATGGAAGATATGTATTTCTTGAAATACAAGAATATCTCATAAATTCAAGAAGATACAAATCTTGGATTCTTGGTACCCTATATTTCGAAATTTTCCATAATATGAGTAAGTGAGATTTTTGTGGAATATTATAAATATGGGAAAAAAAATATAAGAGATATATTCAAGATTTCTTGGAGATCAAGAAAAAATTTTCCCACATTGTTTTAGCACAAAATTTTCGACCCACTTGGACTCTATAAATAGGGTATGATTCTTTCATTCCCAAGTACAATTCCATGTGCTGAAAAAATTAGTAAATCCACAAAGGTGGTGCAACATAATTTATTTTCCTTTTGTTAATTGTTCACAAGTGTCCTTCCATCGGATAGTCGAACGAGGGCTAAGGGAATACTTGGAAAGTTCTTTCGGTTAGTCTAATCAGCCACACCGTTGCCATCCCAAGAGTTACGTTCACGTAAACTCGTAGAATTCCTCATGCGTAGGTTTTACGTGAATTATTATATGCATGATATGTTGTTGGATTATTATTTGAATTAATATAGAATTAATTCATGCTAGAATAATTATAAGAATTAAATTTGTATTTAAATATTCACCCCGAATAGATCTGTGCAACTTATTCCCAACAACCGTATCGAGAGACCTTTTTTTAAGACTCTGAATTTTTAAATTGTAATTTAATTCGTTGACTTTAAATTTGAAATTGGATAGTAGAATTGCTAGATCTGTTTTGCAGATATCCAATTGTCATGGAATTTAATGTGTTTATTTATGCATGCATATAAATTGTGGTTTTTAATTCGATTCGCTCGATTCGTTTTGCCTCGCGGAGAAAATCCACCAGTAGATACAGATTTGTTTGATTTGATCAATGTAATAGACTACCAGATCCAGGGTTTATTTATTTTTGTAAATAAATTGTAACCGGATCGAAAACGGGACTCGAGACGAAGAATTAAAAGGACAAAATCTGTAAACGTGCGAGGATGCGGCGCCATGGCTTAAACATACCAAAGGTGAGGCACGCGTCGACGCGGACGCTGACGGGGCACGCACGGTACCTGGCGCAGGCCGAAATAAGCGAGAGGATCCGCCACGCTGCGACGGGCGGGGCGCTTAGGGCGACGCTGCACGTGGCGAGCGAGCCGGCAGACGGAGGCGACGCGCCCGGACGGCGCTGGTGCCGAAAATGGCGAGCAGGCAGGCGGTCGGGCGCGGATATCGCCGCCGCCGCCGAGGTTCTGCGGACTCGCCGAGGCATGCCGTTCCCTAACGAGGGTGAACATCCAGTGGCCGGCCGGATGCGGGCGTCATCCCGGCCGCGAGTTTGCTTGGGCGTGGCGTTTCGAGATGGAGTATCTTTTCGAGACGACGATCAGTGGGAGAAATTCAAGACGATGTTTCTTCAGATCAAGCCAAGAAAAATCAAACCATGATAATTGGATAATTTGTGCCCAATATGTTTATTTTTCTATTTTGCTTGATTTATTTGGTGCAATCTTATGCTTTATTTAATTTGTTTAAATGTGTTTGCATGAGAATTGCCCAATGAAAAATCTCACCTTCAAAATTACTAAGTATGTTTAAATAATTAATTGACAATTTTATTAGGATAATAAAATTGAATTAATTTTTGACCTCCATGATTTATTTATTTGTGAATTCTTTTGGAGAAATTCCCCAATTGGAGGACGGTCAAAAGATAGCTTTCACATGAATGAATTCCAAACGGATGATTGTGGGTTATTACTAGTGGCGACGATGACCCTCCCCACGAGGCTCGTTCAATTACAAAATAATAATCCTGTATTTAATCATGGTTATTACTTAGGTATAAAATTGATATGCATATACTTCCCCGAAGTCCCTGTCAATTTTATATTGGTCAAGTGGGAGCCAACTATTAATCTGGATATTAAATGTTTGTAACTGTTCTTGTTTGTAACCTGTTTAAATGTGTTTAAATAATGACCCACCCCACGTGGCTTATTTAAACTGTTTTGAGATGTTGGCTGATGCATGTTCATATTTTTTTGAGATTTGAATATGATGCATGTGATCAAACCTTGTGATATATTTGTGCTTATGCATATTATTATTTTTTATTTCAGTTCATCATGTCGCAACCTTCTAATCCACTATCGAATATACTTAAAGACAATTTGCTTTATGGTAAAAACTATTTTGATTGGAAATACAAACTAAAACCCGTCTCTAACCGAGATCATCTTCCAAATGGGTACTTGATACACCAAAAACGAAAAAAAACCAACTAAGGGCGCCGAGAATATGGGATGAGATGATTTATGGTGAATGGGAGCTGGCAAATGAATTGATGAAGGAAACAATTCTGGCACATCTGTCAGATGCGTTGAGACACCTTCATCAAGAATATGAGTTAACTGCAGACATCTTAAAGAATCTCGAAGCGATGTTCGCACATCAGACCCATATGACAATCCAAAGTGTGAAGCAAGAAATTACTGAATTAAAATTGGAAAAAGGGACGATTGCAGCGCAGCACGTCCTTAGGGTTATGGTGTTATTTGAGGAACTTGAGATCCTCGGCGAAAAATGTGATTTCAAGACTAAGATTGATTTCATTCTCCAATCCTTACCAAAGAGCTATAATCACCACTATCTTGAGTATCTAATGGAAGATCAAGATTTTACAGTGGATGATCTTATAAATGCTTTGACTTTGGTTGAAAAAGAAAGGGAGCGCGAGGAAAAGAACTTGGGAAAACATAAATTTTCTTTTCATCCTAGATCAAGTGGTGACAAGGATGATGAAAAGAGAAGAAGTTTAAACCAAGAAGACTCAACATCAAATAAAAGCATGGGGTCAAGCATGAGGAAAACTTTGGAAAGCGGGAGAGTAGGACACTCGAGGTCAGCCTGTTTCGATCCCAAAAGGAAATGAAAGAAAGGTAATTCTCACGCACTAGTTGTTGAAACTTGTTTTAGGCGTATGCCTCCCATTTATGGGTGGTGGATGAGGATCCACCGATCATGTTTGTTTCACATTACAGGGGTTCAAGCCGGACCCGACAACTAAGTGGAAGTGAGATTCTCATCACACCGGGCGGCGTCTTCGAGAGTGGCGGTGAAGCGATGGGAGAAGTGCACCCTGTCTTTTGAAGGCGAGTTTTAATTCTAAGAGATGTTCTTTACGTTCCAAGTTTTAGAAAGAATTTAATTTGGTTTCTAAACTTTTTCATGATGGATATTCGGTTACTTTTAATAAAGTTGTTACCATTTCTCTTTTTGATAAATTTATCCGTCATGGAACGTTGTCGAATAATCTCTATACAATTAATCAGGCACACCACTCACTTAAATGCATCCTATAACACATCAATGCTTTTCGAGAAAAGAAAACGTTCATCAGTGAACGAGACACTTCTTTTGGTATCTAAGATTAGGTCATATAAATCCAAAGAGGATCCAAAGGTTGGTGAAAGGCGGTTCACCTTTGGAGCTTCTCCAAGTTGAACCAATTCCAACCGCGAATCATGTTTGGAGGGTAAAATGACCAAGAGGGCATTTGGAGCCAGGGAATAGGGCCAAAGAAGTATTAGAGATCGTTCACATGTATGTATGTGGGTCAATGTCAACCAAAGCAAGAGGAGGTTATGAGTATTTTGTCACTTTTATTGATGATTACTCAAGGTACGATTACATATTCCTTATGAAGCATAAATCTAAGACCTTTGAGAAATTCAAAGAATTTAAGGCTCAGCGCAGAGAATCATAGGGAAAAAAAGTATCAAGTCTCTACGATCGATCATGGGGCGAATACCTCGGCGATGAGTTTTTGAACTACTTATCGATGAAGGATTGCATCCCAAACATCGCAAGACCGGAACCCTCAACAAAAGCGGGGTTGCAGAGCGAAAAAGCAGAACTCTTTTGGAAATGGTTAGATCTATGATGAGTTATGCGGATCTTCCCAAGTCGTTACGGGGTCATGCCTTGGAAAGCAATGACTTACATTCCGAACTTGGTGCCATCAAATCGGTTCCCAAAACTCCCAAAGAATTGTGGACCGGGCGCAAGCCTAGTATGAGAGACACATGAGAATTTGGGGGTGTCCGGCCACGTGTTGGACAAGGAAGCCGATAAATGGATCCTCGATCGTAATTAAGGTTGTTTGTAGGATACCCCGAGGAACAAAAGGGTGTATGTTCTATGGTCCCGAAGATCAATAGGTGGTCATAAGACTGTAGGTCCCGAACGGGTTTTGTGAGGGCGTAAGTCTAGAGGGAGGGTGAATAGACTTACGAAAACTTTTGTCTTGGATCGTGTGAAAAACAGTTATCCCGATCAGAGCGAAATGAATCGGTGTGGATCGATAACCAACTTACTAATCGCTCAAGGCCGGTCGATTCGGTAACTATCGGTTTAACGATGTGCGGAAGCTAAGTTTTACCGTGTGAAAAACAAGTTTTGATAAATCGATTCCAAAGTCGGTCTTTTAACCAGGTTGACTAAAGTGTCAAACTTGATCGATCGAAGCTTGGTGCTATGATCTTAACTTAGAATATGTATCTTCTTTTAATAGTTGTGTGCGATTGTGTAAACAATTAATCAAAGCGGTAAAAAGGCACTCAAGATTTATAGTGGTTGGAAAAAACCCCTACGCCCACTCTTCCCTATCATGAGGGCACCAACTAAACCAATGGACTTAGATTTTTGTGTTAGTCCAACACAAGACACCAACAGATATTTAAAGAGTTCTTACTCAACCGATCCCGTAAATCGTAACTAGATACCTAGATGCGAAATCTTGCTAAACAACTTAACCTAACTTTGGGTTTGGATAAGATTGTTTTGGTTCCAACTATGAAATCTTTTCTGTTGTTTAAGTAGCCTATCAGCTAGATGAAAAGATTTTTGTGCTAAGAACTTATGGGATGAACACTTAGTAAAATAATCTTCTAGTTCGTGTTCTTCTTGCGTAAATCTGATTATAGCTTGAGCTTCTTGATTGTTTCAGTGTTTTCCGTGTTTCGTAAACTTCACTCTGAAGTGTAATCCCATATTTATAGACCTCAAAATCAAGGAGCTGTTGGAGAGCAATTTGAATTTCAGGCTATATTTGGTAGACTTGCAGGATTGATGTGATGTGCTTTAGGAACGGCATGGCCGAAAGCGTGAATAGTGTCTTTTATAGCCGTTAGAGAGAGCAAAGACAAATCCGTAATTGCCGGGGCTCGATCATATCGTGTCTCGTTCTTATTGGTTAACAGACGCACTTTTCAGTGTTGTTCTTCCAACTAAGGTTGTCATTCTTCTTGTTCAGATCATAGACATATGATTTGGTGAAACATCAGTTTTCACCTAGTGGTGACTGATCAATGGAGGCGGTCGGTCTACTGATGGAGTCTTGGGTGCGGTTGACTTAGCTTCAACTAGCGGAGACTCGGTGATGTAGGTCTTCTGGTCTGATCTTCATGACTTCAGCTGAGATATCTGACTTTATCAGATCGATCTGATCTTCTGTTCTTCTCTTGCCTTGAACTTCGTCGGATATCAATTTGTTCTTCTCTTGCCTTGAACTGTCGGATATCATTTATTCTTCGTATCTTGAACCGCCTATACATATTGAGGTTCCCCTCAATATGTGACCTATCTTCTACATCGGTTGTTTCTATACAATAATTATCAAGCGGTATCCTATAAGCGGTAATAAAAACATCACTAACGAAGGTCTCATTGGTCCTATTACATGTGTTTTAGAACTTTCCGTGAACTCTAAATTTCCCAACAATTTCCCTTTTTTGATGAAACCAAAACACTTTGAGAAACCAATCACAGTTGATAAATATTGAACAAGAAAGAGCACATAATCGGAAGACAATGAGATTTTGTCTTAGGATCGAAAAATAAACTTTTTCTCATTAGATTTGTCGATTACATATTACATCGTAAAAGTTTGAATTTAAAAACGGTGATCCTGAGAAGTCTTCTAATTCTTCACTCTTTTAGGCTTGTATCCTTCCGCATCTCTCTTTGATCTTGAGGGGCGTTAAAAATCTGGTATAGTTTCCATTTGACATCATTGATCCTGTGAAGATCGGTTATCGTCTTTTACTTTCAGGATGTCAAAAATAGAACCTCTGAAATGCCGGTCATTAAATGAATGGTAAATGCGCCTTTCGAGTAATCCAAAGACATCATACTCTTGGCGAGATATTTTTACATTGATTATTTTGGCCTCATTTTCCGGATACTTGAAAATCGGATATTTGTTTTCCAACCCGGTTGAGGAATTGAAGATCTGGAGATTCTTCTTGTGGAACAAGATCTAGAACAAAGGCATCCGAAGCCGTTTCACTTGATCTTATTCCATTCCTCAAACCTCTCGGCGTGTCGGCGAGTTTTTGGAATGATCTCATCAACTCTTCTTTGGCGGTGAGGTTACGGAATGTCTGATTTTTCCGGCCTTTCCTTTCTTCGCCCTCGTCTGAATTTCTTCTTGAGATCTTACGCCTCTGTCAATTTCTACGCCCTTCTTTCTTCTTCACTAATTTGGGCTTCTTGACAATCTGCTCTTTGGGAGTTTCTCGGTGATTTCTTGTACATTTTTGAATTTGGTTGTTTTGTCTTCTTGTGACTTTCTTAGTTTGAATAATCGGTACAAGTTGTGATGTCCCGGCACCCATAATGACCTTTCTTGCCTTTGACTTTTCCATCTTTTCGAGAAATTTAGATTAGCAAAGAGATCCGGATGGTCTAGTCTTTGTCCATAGGATTTCTTGTTTTGAATCGGGTCTTTGTTGTTACGATCGTGTGGGTTGGTTTCTCACTCTGTCCTTCCCCTTTTTGGTTTGATCAAAAAAAAGCGGTGAGGTGGGAAGTCGAGATCCAAAGTGGATCGATATCGCGCTGTTGAGATCTCAGCAATGATAAACCTTGAGCCCGAATGATTAGATTTTGATCCTTCGAGATCATTTCGGTCTTGGCAGATTCCAGCTAAATAGAGAAGGTAAGAATCGGTTTGTCAAGTTTCTCTTGATCAATTCTAGCTTTTTGGTGAGCATCGAAAAAAAACTTGTTGTTGATCAACTTTGAACTAGTTTGTCATCAATCGACTTTATAAGCTCAAAGAGCAGGTTGGTCACGGTTTGGGAGAATCGATCTTTGATTGCCTCAACTGGGAAATAGCCAATTCCCCTTTGATCCGCAATTTCTTTGAGGCCAATACGCCTCGATCGATTATCACTCCTCAACTTCTTCTTCGGGGAGATCTTTGAGACATGATCCGATCTCCTCGGTTGATCGATATGTGAGATGTAGGAATGTTATCGTTACTTGATCTCTTTTCGGTTGTTTGCGCCTCCGATTGGTTGGTCATGAACTGCACAGACCAGTTCCACTATCATTGGCGACTCCGCATCCTTCATAGCATATCTGCTTCAGGCTTCTTGGCCGATCTCAGTTCACCTTATTCGATCAACCCCAACTTCACGTGGATCGAGCTTTGATTGATTCGGCGATTATCATTTCGGTGGTGATCTACTTGAGCGATTTCTTCATGTAAAATCAAAATCGCAAATTCATCAAGACTCTCCCATACGTTCTATAATCATCATAAAATCGAAAAGCTCTTTAACCGGAGATCTTTCGGTGAGGATCTCCATAACTTCCTCTCGATAATGAGGATAGGCTACGACTATGGATACATCGCATCAATATCTCGTTCAATTTGCATCCGACCATTTTTCGGTGATGGTCTTGGATGATCTGGACTCGAGAATTATTTGTTCGGATCGACCCGTTAGGTTGATGAGATGTAGAGGTTACCGTGGTGCTTGAGTAGCGGCGGAAGTTATGCGATTGGCTCAACTGCGAGAGGTTACGTTGTAAAAGCGATTCGTCGGCTCAGCGGAGTAAGCTTTCTAGTTCGCGAACTGATAGGTTTCGAGGTTGCAGGCGGGTGGAAGAAGGAGAAATGTGCTCAACAACGGCGAAGTCGGAGTGGTGAATACTTCGAGATTGAGGAGAAGAGATCGTTCATCTCTTGCTCTTCCCTCGAGAATGTTACGGCGAGCTCTCAACGAAGCACTGCTGTCGATTTTTCACTGATCTTGGTGGCTTGCTCGAGGGGTTGTCTGGCGCTCCTTCTTCATCGACTTCGTCTTCGAAGCAGTCATGGAGGCTTTTTTTGCCTTCTTGACCTCTTCTCCGAGCCTTCACGTTTTTTTTTTTCTTCTTTTGGGAGCATCCGGTGTAGGCGCGTCGCCTCCTTAGTTTTCCTTTCTTCACCTTTGGAGGGTGGGCCTCATATCATCATGGTGGCCCATATATAGTGAAAGTGGTTGTGAGGAAGGCCTTGTAGGACTTGATCCATTCTGGTCCCATTCAAAGCATTTGGCGGTTTGTCTTTCAAGATAAGCGCAACCTTGTTGAGATTGGCGATCCTCTTCTTGAGATAGACACCGCCTCCGTTCATTAACTCCAAATTTTTCATGTTCTTGGAGCGAGAATGGCCTTGAGGAAGCCATGCGATTGATGTTCTTGGCTTCATCGATTATTGCAGCCATGTTGTACAGTTTGACGGATGTTAGAGCATCTGGGCTGAATGAAATACCCATGATTGTTTTTGACAATATGTCAAACAACAGTCGGTATTTCCTTTTCAACATCGGTCTGACAAAACCTGCGGTCTGATTTTTGTCAGCCTCTCTGAAGAGTTCGTTTCTGATCAACTCATCTTCATTCTCCCTGTAGTGAGCAGGCGAGATTCTTCCTTTGGGCAAGCTGAACAGACGTGTGATGTCCGCATTCGACAGTCTGATCTCCTCTCCGTTAACTGAAGAGATCAGTTCATCTCCAGGGGTGTCCGTATCCACCTTCAAATTCCTTAAGAATTCGAGTGCTTCATATTGCATCACTGGATTGCAGTGAGCAGCACAGAAATTTTCAAGGCCTCCTTTCTTCATAATTTGTTCCACTTCCATGGATTCTGGATCCCGCGTAACACCAAACTGTACGAATTTGTCATCGACAATCTTTGTTGCTAGATCAGCATAGTTGCACATAATCTTTCCCATACCGTGAGTGGCCATCTACAACAAGATAGACTCGATTAAAATTGTGCATATACATAAAGATATCATATATAGATTATCAGACCTATTCACAGGCCTAGTAATCGATAAACACATACGGATATCAAGAAAAGATAAGGCATATCGCAGGATAACAAATATAGACATAATCTATATGATCAGAGGATTTTTTGAAAAAGAAAAACATCAAATAACCAGAAATTACCAGATTCTGTTTTTCGGAAGATAAGTTTGAAACGCAAGAAAAGCACTTAAATCACAGAAAGGTAATTTTGAGTTTTCAGAGAATAAATCGCAAGTTTTTTGAGAATAAGAAAACTCTGGTAGGGTTTTGATGAGACTTATAAGGAGGAGGAGGGAAAAAGAAACAAGGTTGGAAGATCAACTGTTTGAAAAGGTTAAACGATCCAGATTAAGCGGTTTTGATCGTGTGGTCAGGAAAAGCACGTACGAATACCTTTTGGATTTAAAAGCACATTTTGTAGCAATTAATACAAGTACCCCATTTCCGCATTAAATGTTTTGCAGGAAATACGTCACAAAAGTAGTGTGTGCAGTAAGGCAAATATTATCAGATAAAATCAGATAAGTAAGCAATAAACAAGGAATCAGAAATGCGTATCTGGTTGACTGATATTGTAATCAGTCAATACCACTTGTAATTGTTGATTCCAATTGTTGATCTTAGTTTTCTGCCTAATCCTTATAATTTCCCAACTGTTCTTTCCAACTGATCCGCTTTACTTTGCGTCTGATTTCCCTTTTCTGATCCTCCTTGATCAGTTGAAGTTCCCCCTTCAACTGTTATTTCTGATTTCTTATAGACTGATATATCTGATTTTTTGAGGTATCAAGCTCAACTGATCTTCCTCATTTGATCAGTCTCTTATATAATCAGATTTCAGTTGACCTAATCTGATTTTAATCAGACCAAGCCAATTCTTGGGATAAGTGTTACCGCCAAAACTTAGTTCTTGAAGAATTGAATAGTAGACTCGATTCCCTAAGTTGGCACGATTTGACATGTGTAATAATAGTCTGGATACTTCGTATTGTCAAATCACCGTAAGTTTATCCAATTATCAGTCGCGTGTTTCCTACACGCTGTCCTTGTGATGCAGATTTCTCTAAAAGATTTTGAGAACTCAAATTTGCAATTGCACCCTTGCTTGGCCTCTATAAATTGGACCAATGATTTACACAACATAACCCATTCACCATACTTATCTTCTTTGTAAATTCATGTTTTCTGGTGAACCCTTTTTTCCGGTGAAACTTTCGGCAAAAACCTTTACCCCTTTTTCAATGATTTCAGCTTCTCAAATCAACCCTGTGTGTCCCTTATTGTTGTTTTCGTAGTCATCAAAGATTACACATACAATTGTTGCCAAGCTTCTCTACCACCAAGGCGGCGGATCTGCTGTCGCAACTGAGAAGACACTTCTCCTAACCGTATGCACCTTGTGTGTCTATCGAGATGACGGAACTAGCATCAACAGACTCAGTCTGATATAAAACATGAGTTTGATATACGGTCTTGATCAGACAACAGCTGATCTTTGTATATCAACTCAATTTTTTCATGTAACACATGTGCCCATAAGGTCTTTGAACCACTTTCTTGGCACATGTGCTCCATTTAACAGCTGGAGAGCCCATTGACTTCAGGTCTAAGGGCTCCTGGCTTAGAAATCCTATCAAAGCCTCTCTCGCTCCACTGATTTTAGCTTCTGCGAGTGCCTTTAGGATTATTTCAAAGCCTTCTCACCCTTGTTAAGTGGGGGAAAGTGGGAGCATCAGATCTTAAAATCTCTCTCTCCCCCTTTTTTCTAGGGTTAGGATGAGGGTTTTAGGTTATAGGTTTAGGGTTTTCGGTTTATGACTTATGTACTGACCTCCGGGTCCTCTTGTACTTGTAACTTGTAATGTAAATCTGACCTTCGGGTCTTTATCAATGAAAATTTCTATTATTCCATTGTTGTGTAAATTTTCTGTTTTCTTATGTGATATAAACTTTAATCTTGTGAATCCTTGCTTGTTGAATATCAGCTTAATCGACTTACAAAGTGTGAAATAACCAAACTGATTTAATCGGATAATCCTTTAATCGATCGGTTTCTTTAATCGATCGATTCTTTTAATCGATAACTCAGAATCGATCGCTTTCTCATATCGGTTCCTTGGATCGATCTTACGATCGATTGAGATACCAAACTCAATCGATTTCACTTAACTTTGGTTAGTCTCTTAACACCTGGTTCTGGAGAACAATCCATCAAGCATTTTAGGTGCTTTTTCTCCAAGATCCAGAAGCCCTAGCTCATTGCATAATTCTCTGAATCGATCTCATTTAGTGGCTTGGTTAGAATATCGACTTCTACGTATATCGGTATGAATCTTTTCCATTATGATATTCTTCTTTTCAACACGATCTCTTATAAAATGGTGTCGACATCCACATGCTTGCATCTTGTATGAAGAAACGAGGATTACGAGTGATTGCAATAAAGACTATTCTTCATTACGAATATAGGTACATTCTTAGCTACAATGTTATAATCCCTCACCACGACTAAGCGAAAGCGATTAGAGCAACAACTTCTGCAACCATATATTACGCTTGATAGTAGATGTACGAACCCGATGTCCTTCTTTTTGTAAACCACGAGATCCATTTCTTAAAAATCGACATGTTCCGAGGTTGACTTTTCATCAATCTTGCAACCTCCATAATTAGAATCGAGAATACACACTAAGCTCTAGATTATCATCGATGGGTAAAATAAACCAAGGTTTTCTTGTCCCTTCAGATACTTAAGAATCCGCTTAGTCGCTTACAGGTGGCTTTTTGCATTGGATTTGCACAAAATCGCACATACACCCTCTTGCCAAAAAGTGATATCCGGTCTGCTTTGGCAATCGGTATAGTAGAGATCCAATGAGAGCCCTATATTCTTTTACGATTTGTTTTACGACCATCCTCAAATACGGATCCATCTTGAATCCGGTCAACATAGGAATTCCGCTTCCTTACAATTTTGAACTCAAACTTAGCCAAAAAATTCCTAGTGTACTTTGCTTGCGAGATGAATATCCTTACGTACTTTGCTTCACTTGTAGACCCGTAAAGTAATTCATCGACCCATCATGGACATCTCGAACTTCCCTTGCATCGGTTCTTTGAATCTTTCACATAGACTCTTGTTGGGAGATCAAGAAGATGATGTTGTCCACGAAATCGAACCATCAAAATATCTTCTCCATCTTTTATTACGAATAAGGTTACATCCCTTTGTTCCTTTAGTGAACCCTTTGTCTATCAAGAACCCGAGAGAGTGTATCATACCAAGCTCGAGGAGCTTGTTTTAGAACCATAAAGGGCTTTTTCTTAAGCGGTGCACTTGGTTGCTCTTTTTGAAGCACGGAGGTTGTTCGACATAAACTTCCCCTGCTAGTACCCCCATTTAAGAATGCACTCTTTACGTCCATCGATACAGTGAACCCTTTATGGGAAGCATATGCGGCTAAACCGAATGGCTTCTAAGGCGTCTTGTTGGTGCAAAGGTCTCATCATAATCAATTCTTCGATTGTGAATACCCTTAGCAACAAGTCTTGCCTTATTCCCGGTTATGACATTTTTCTCATCTCTCTTGTTCTTGAAAACCAACCGTGCCAATTCGTCTTGATGAGTTGGTACGTCCACGGTTCCCAAACTTGATTTTCTCTCGAACTTTCGGCTCCTCCTCCGCATGGCTAGAATCCGACTTGCGTCTTGTAGAGCTTCTCTCTTTGTTATTTGGTTCCTTCATAGGCGGATACTTGACAATACATGGCACTTTCACCAATCGATGTCTAGTTTTAACTCTGTCGAGATGGGTCTCCGATGATCGGATCGGTTGGATGGTGGTTATCCGAGTCATACATTACGATTTGCGTCGGTTTGGAGAACATCATCCATTTACGATAAAGGTTCATTCTTAGCGATTGGGAGTGGTGCGATTTATGATCCGGCTTGATAAGAACATGTCTCGGTGATGTTGGACTCATCGTATCTTGATGTACGTTAAGTGGAAACTTCAGTGTTCCCCCAGGCCGGATGGTTCGATTGATCTTTCTCAATTTGTACTAAACCTTCTTCATCGGCAGTTGTTCGTACCTTAGGATCTGATTGATGCGGTGAATCACTAGATCTGGAATGTATCTGATTTACGATTTACGATCCTTTTTTCCTTGATCGTTAGTGATCCATTTTACGAGCATCGAGTCTTGGTTGATCGTACATCTTGTTACGAGGCGATTTCTCTTGTTTTAGAAGATGTTTCATCAAAAGACTACATGGGGTGTTTCTTCCACAACTAGGGTTAAATCATTTGTAAACCACGAAAGCCTTGCTAGATGAGGAATATCTAAGAATATACCTAAATCGACTTGGCCTCAAAAGTCTTCAATGACTCTTCCCATTGTTGTGTATGAAACACTTACACCCAAAAAACATGGAAGTAAAAACCACGAGGTTTTACGCGCCCTTCCATAGTTCATATAGGTGTTTTTGTAGTGAGCCTTAGTCGAAGACATCATTACGAGTGTGACGTCACGGTGTTGATAGCTTACGCTTGAAGCGGCAGTATTGCATGTTAACTAACATCGTGCGGCGAACTTCTTTGAGGATTCTGTTTTCAGATTCTTCTTTACTCCGTTCTGTTGTGGCGTTCTTGCGGTGATGTCTCATCTTTGTATCACCAAACTTAGAGCAAAAATCGATAATAAAAAAAGTTGTAAATTGCGTACTTTTATCGTCGATTTTTACTACATTGACACCCCTTCTCATTTTGTAATCTTTTTAGTAGTTTCGGGTATCTTCGTTTGTCGTCTCATTCTTCTTATGTAAGAATATAACCCGGTAAACTTGGAATAGTCATCCACGATTACGAGTGTATATTTCGTCATTGAGACCGACCGGTAAGCGGTCCAAAATAGATCCATATGAAGTAAATTTGCAATACTCTGTTTGGATTGGGTCGAGAATTCCCTTGAATAAGCTTTGATTGCATTTTCCCCGACACATCGGCATGTATCGATCCTTTGAAAATACTTCATTCGGAAGTCCTTCCACTAAAGACATCCTTCTTTATTTTATTAAGAGTTTTAAAGTTCGGATGTCTCATTCTTTTTTGTGCGAGCCAATCGCTACTTTTGGAACTCTTGACAATCGGGCATGCATTTCTTGGCAATTGTTCCAATCTCGCGTGTAGATCGTCCCTTTCCTTGAACAGATTAGCAAGATCTGTTGAGTGGCTCGATTTTTTGATAGTGCATTGATCGATTCGAGAACTTAACCTTGAATCCGTTGTCATGAGAATTGTAAAGAAACCGATAATAGGTTATGCTTTAGACATTCGACATACGAGACTCAATGACACATACATCATCATTCTCTAAGGTTCGAATCCTTTGGTATAACCAAAGTTATCATCACCGAAAGAGTACACGAGGCCTTTCATTTCTATGTAAGAAATGAGGAGGTGTTTGCTTCGATCATGTGCCTTGAGCATCCACTATCGATGTACCGGATAGTTCTTTTGCACACCTCCTTTGTTGGCGGACCACGCGAACCTGCAATCCGTCGGGCTTTAGGTACCCCTTTTGGATTGGGTCTGAGGGTTAGGATTGGTTTTGGGGATCCATACAAGCAGGGCACTTCTATTGAGATCGGGTTAGATCGGAGGGCCTGATTTGTCTCCCATACCTATCAACATAATCATCGCTCTCTTTATATGCTTTCTGATTAGTATGATTATTAGTGTGAACCTTGGATGACTTAGAAGACTTGGGATTTATCTTTTATGTTTGTCTTCTTTTCATCCAAAGGTGGTTCAAAAAGTCTGTGACCCTAGGTTTCGATTATAGGGGTAGGTACGACTGCTACCATCAAAAGATTCATATCTTTTTGGCATAGGTGGTTTTTGCAGTTTACCTATAGCGTGCTTATTCGGCAGCTGACCTTGATTGGGTCTCAGATTAGACTTCCCTTTTATAGGTTGTCTTTTTCGATACATCTGTTGATCGAGTTGAGGTCTCTTCGTAAGAACTGGGTTCTTCGTTGATTCTCGGTGATGCTTTACGATTGGGGTCTATTTCATTCCCCTTCCGATTAGGGACGCCTTTACTTTCTCAATGGTCTTTTTTCCCTTATTAGATACACGTTTGGCTTTTGGTGTATCTTTGTCAGAAACTCGTTTGATTACACCCTTTTGAGGTGAATCAACCGGGGCTTTTGAGGATGTGGAAGGGTTCTCATACCCAAGTCCCTTCTTGTTAATCGTTGTTCGAAAATAGGTGTTCATATCTTGAACGGTTTTAGATGATTTTGTGAAAACCTCTATTTTCTTGCGCAGATTATCCTCAGACGATTTTAGACTCTCATGTAGTCGGAATAGCTCATCAAATTTAGCTTGAAGGATTTTGAAGTCATCAACTTGCTGTTTGTTAATTGCTAGCTGATCTTTGATCTGCTTCTCCTGATCAGAAGATTTAACTTTCAGAATGTAAAGTTCCTCGATTTACCTATACGGCGGTTTTTGATTTCGATTCGGTAGCTTTCTTTGAGGCGTTCTCTTCAACAAGTTGATTATTTCTGATCCTTAGCTTGTCATTCTCAGCTTCCACTATAGCATAAGTGTCTATTGCATTGGAGAGATCATCAAGCAATTGCTCAGAGTAGAGCTGCAGGTCAATCTCCCCAGCAGGTGTGTTAATAATAGCAGGTGTGAAAGCAGACAAAGTAGAAGGTTTGGAGGTTACCTCAGATTGGTCCTCCTTAGCCATCAGGCAGATCTCATCGTCATCTGAAGAGAATATCAGATCTTCATTCTCATAGAAGTCAATAAAGCTGCTTATCGGGCCGAAATCTTCTCTGAGGGGTATCGAGAATCCTCGGAGGCGGAATAGGAATCATCAATTCGGATGTGTCGGCGACCATGGCTTTTACATCCCTATAACGTTGCTCTCTTACATTCCTCTTTTCTTCCTTTCTTTTGGCGTCCAGTGCAGGCGATCTCTGTTTAGTGACCTTGCTTCTCCGGTTTGAAACGCGCTCCTTGATCCACGGAACCTTTTCTTCCGGTGAATCATTAAAATCTGTATGATCTATCGGTGACTTCCTTTTTGATAGTGTCCCGAACTCCTTCGTCGGATCTGCTATCTCTTCTCTCATCGGTCAGATTATCTCTTTTCTTTTCTTCTCTGTGATCTCTTCGATCATCAGATCTGGTTCTTTCTGGAGATCTGTTAGCTGATCTCCTATCTCTTCCTCGGCTATGTTGATAATCTTTATAGAATCTTCGATACTTACCAAGTTGAATATTTGATTTTTCTAGTTTCCTGGTAAGCAGAGTGATCTATTCTGCCTGACTTATTATGTTTCCAACAGGTTCATTGGCCTTCGATCTGCTGCTGGTTGCTTTTTTCTCATGGCCGATTTTAGGCGTTGAGGCTTGGTTTGGGTGCCTCGTCTTTATCTGCTTGTCCTCTTTCGATTAAATCGAACTCGTGAGCTTTAAGGCTTAGGAACAAGCTACTCGGCTTCATCCTTGAAATGTCTTGGCAATCCTTGATTACCGTGACTTTCATGTCCCATTTCTTGGTGAGAGATCTTAGGATCTTGTAGTTGATATCTTTGTCTGACATCTCTCTACCAAGTTCTCGTAGCTTATTCACTGACATAGTAATCCTTCCATCGAGCTCGTTGATGGTCTCGTTGGGAAGCATCTTCAGTTTTTCGAACTTCACCAGTTCGGCTTGTAGTCGGCTGTCTTTGATCTGATCATTTCCTTCACATATCTCAGCTAGAGTATCCCACATTGCTTTCGCAGTTTTGAGATATTTTATCTTCTTCTTGGTGACTTTATCCATCGTCTTCATGATAATATGCCTGGCGATTGTATCTAGAGTATCTGACTTCCTTTCCTCTTGCATCCATCAAAGGTTGGGCTTTTTCACGACAAGACCTTCCGGGGCAAAGTCTGGATCTCCTCCACTGCAGGGTTGTCGTGATATATGATGATGGGTCCTCTCTCAATGACTTCCATCATTCTGCCACTAATCGAACCTAGATGGTTGCATATATAAATGGCCCAATCTGCATACTCATCAATCGAGAACTTCGGCAAATCATGATACATACCAGAGGTATTATCCATGCTGAGTGATTTTGGAAAAACAAATGAGTTTTGAAAAACGGTTTTTCAAGATCTGTTCAAATGACCACAAAGATTCTTCCTCAAGAATCGATGATACTCAAAGCCGGTGATCCAGAGAACCCCGCTCGATACCACTTGTAGGTCCCGAACGGAGTTTTGTGAGGCGTAAGTCTAGAGGGAGGGGTGAATAGACTTCTGAAAACTTTTTGTGCAGATCAAGTGTGAAAACAGTTATCCTGATCAGAGTGCGAGTGAATCAGTGTGGACTGATAACCAACTTACTAATCGCCTGAAGGCAGATCAGTTCGGTAACTATCAGTTTAACTGATGTGCGGAAGCTAAGTTTTACCCGTGTGAAAAACCAGTTTTGATAAATCAGATTCCAAAGTCAGTCTTTTAACCAGTTGACTAAAGTGTCGAACTTGATTAGATCGAAGCTTGGTGCTTTCGATCTTAACTTAGAATATGTATCTTTGCTTTAATAGTTGTGTGCGATTGTGTAAACAGTTAATCAAAGCAGGTAAAAGGCACTCAAGATTTATAGTGGTTCGGACAAACCCGGTCCTAAATCCACTCTTCCCTATCCTGAGGGCACCAACTAAACCAAGCTGGACTTAGATTTTTTGTGTTAGTCCAACACAAGACACCAACAGATATTTAAAGAGTTCTCACTCAACCGATCCTTAAATCGAAACTAGATACCCTAGTGCGAAATCTTGCTAAACAACTTAACCTAACTTTGGGTTTGGATAAGATTGTTTTGGTTCCAACTATGAAATCTTTTCTAGTGTTTAAGTAGCCTATCAGCTAGATGAAAAGATTTATGTGCTAAGAACTTATGGGATGAACACTTAATAAAATAATCTTCTAGTTCGTGTTCTTCGTGCGGAAATCTGATTATAGCTTGAGCTTCTTGATTGTTTCAGTGTTTTCCGTGTTTCGTAAACTTCACTTTGAAGTGTAATCCCATATTTATAGACCTCGAAATCAAAGAGCCGTTGGAGAGCAATTTGAATTTCAGGCTATATTTGGTAGACTTGCAGGATTGATGTGATGTGCTTCAGGAACGACATGGCCGAAAGCGTGAATAGTGTCTTTTATAGCCGTTAGAGAGAGCAGCACCAAATCTCGAATAATTGAAGCTCCGATCATCGTGTCTACGTTCTTATTGGTTAACAGACGCACTTTTTCAGGTGTTGTTCTTCCAACTAAGGTTGTCATTCTTCTTGTTCAGATCATAGACGTATGATTTGGTGAAACATCATTTTTCACTTTGGTGGTGACTTTGATCGGTCGAAGCGATCGATCTACTCCGATGGAGTCTTCGGTGCTGTTGGTTGACTTAAGCTTCAACTAGCGGACTCGGTGATGTAGGTCTTCCGATGCGATCTTCATGACTTGGTGAGATATCGACTTTTATCGAGATCGATCGATCTTCATTCTTCTCTTGCCTTCGGCACCGTCGGGATATCACCGTTCTTCATATCTTGACCGACCTATACATATTGAGGTCCCCTCAATATGTGACCTATCTTCTACATCGGTTGTTCTATCTGATAATTATCAAGCGGTATCTATAAAGCGGTAATAAAAACATCGATTACCTAATGTGTCCGACCGGGTCCTATTACATGTGTTTTAGAACTTTCATCAAAACTCTAAATTTCCCAACATCACCCACTTTAGATTTTTGGAAGAAGACTATATGAGCGAAAGAAAACCCCAGTGAGATTACCTTAAATGAGCTTAGAGGCAAACCTCAACGCTAACTATCTTAGATGATATACCAAACGACACGCTTTCAATCGGAACCTAGTCGTAGTGGGAGGGTTGTAAGACAAAACGGAGAGATTCATGGGAATAGGAGAGTCCTCGGACTTGATTCCTGACAAAGGCGAATCGGACCCATAGACATATGACGAGGCACTCCAAGATAAGGATCAGATTCTTGGCAAACAAAGAAATGAAAGTCTAAATGGGTTCTATGTTTCATAACAGAGTGTGGGAGCTAGTCGAACCACTTAATGGGGTCAAACCCATTGGATGCAAGTGGGTATATAAGAGGAAAAGAGGACCGGACGGGAAGGTTGAAACCTTCAAAGCAAAACTAGTGGCGAAAGGTTATACTCAGAAAGAAGGGATCGATTATGAGGAAACTTTTTTGCCAGTAGCCATGCTTAAGTCCATCCGTATTCTCTTGTCGATTGCTGCGCATTTTGACTTTGAAATCTGGCAAATGGATGTCAAGACAGCTTTCCTTAACGGAAGTCTTGATGAAGAGATCTAAATGCAACAACCCCAAGGCTTCATTGAAAAAGGCCAAGAACACCTAGTTTGTAAGCTCAAGAAGTCCATTTACGGACTCAAACAGACATCCAGAGCTTGGAACCAATGTTTTGATCATGTTATAAAGTCTTATGGGTTCGATCAAAACAAGTTTGAAAGTTGTGTGTATAAAAAGCGTGTCGGAACTGCATTGGTATTCTTAGTACTATACATAGATGACATTCTGATCATCGGGAACGATGTGAAGGTGTTATCAGATGTAAGAGCATGACTTTCAAAATAGTTTGATATGAAAGACTTAGGGGGGAAGCCGGACACATCCTTGGGATCAAGATCACTCGAGATCGCAAGAAAATGATGATCGGGTTATCGCAAGCTTCATACATAGACATTGTCTTGAAACGCTTCAAAGATGCAAGATTCAAGAAAGGATTCGTACCTTTGGGGCATGGAATCCATCTATACAAGAAAATGTCTCCTAAGGCATAAAAAGGAGATAGATGACATGAAAGGCATTCCTTATGCCCGGTTTGTCGGAAGCCTTATGTATGCAATGCGTGTCTGAGACCGGATATCTGTTTTTGCCGTAGGCATGGTGGCAAGATATCAAAGTAACCGGGGAAAGAGCATTAGGCATTTACGATTAAAAACATACGAAGTATCCGAAAAGAACTCCGGGATAGAATGTTGGTTTATCATTCAGATAGTCCAATCCCCATCGGCTACACGGACTCGGATTTCCAATCAGACATAGACTCCAGAAAATCTACCTCCGGTAGTGTGTTTTGCATGGGGGGAGGAGCTATGACATGGAGAAGCGTTAAGGTAAATCGTCGTGATTCTACCATGGAACCCGAATATGTAGGCGCTAGCGAGGCAAATGAAAAAAGTGGTTTGGCTCAAGCACTTCCTAGTGGACTTAGATGTGGTTCGAATTTGCCCAGCCAGAATCAATTTTTATTGTGACAATGCGGAAAGCGATTGCAAATTCAAGGGAACCAAGAGCCCACAAAGCCAGCAAACACATTGAAAGGAAATACCATCTTATACGAGATATCATTAAGAGAGGAGATATAGATGTGGCAAAGATAGCGTCTTAGGACAACCTAGCAGATCCATTCACAAAGAGTCTGCCTCTGAATACATTCGAGAGACATGTGGAAGGAATGAGTGTCAAGACAGATTGCGCTATCTGCTTTGAGTATAAGTGGGAGAAATTATTATGTTCATGTAGGTGACATTAGATGTCACAGACTACACGAGACATGTTGTAGTATACTTAAAAGCAGACTTTGAGTATAAGTGGGAGATTGTTGGGATTATACTAGAAAGTATGCTTTTTTACTTTTGTATAATCAAAACTGAATTTCGGACTTATTTACTGAAATAAATTGTTTATCACTGATGCTTTAAATATTATCGAATGTTACATATTTTTCTTTGCATAACTGTTCAATAAGTAAATGACGTGTTACATTGTAGTTAATTTAGTGATACGGATCACGAAGATTAAATTGGGTCTTGTTGTAAAAAGTACGCCCATTCAACGACCTAGATGGAAATGAACAACCCATCGTGAAAGGTTGAAGTGTAAGGCTCGATTGGTTTGTCTTGACCAAGAGATTACACTAGTGCATGATGGTGATGTAATTGAATAGGACCCTCTGGGAGGACAAATTCTTGAATCGAACAAGGAAGAATTAGACCTCGGTGGTTCGTTATTTCTTAATCTTCGATCCCTTAAATAGGATCACGTGGGATTGGTAACTATTGCTTTGACTTATCATGGGTAGAGAATCAACGAGATTCAATACTTTTTATCTTGGGCAATATTATTAGTCACGTGTGATTGCTAAGATTTAATCTGAAGAATCGTGTACAAGCACGCTTTGTTTGATTTGCCCTTGGGAGGTTCATAAGCTTTATCATACCAAATCTTGCAAGTGAAATTAGTTTCCGGTATGGATAATAATGTTGAACCGTTCCTTGACCAAGTATAAAAGATATTAATTAATGGAAAGTTATTTCAGTGGCTTGAATTAATTAATGAGCTAGATAATCTTAAACACGGGAAATAATAACTGGGAGCCATATTGACTGTAATATGGGTTAAGATGGATAGTGCAATATTAATTATGTAGTGAGATTAATTAATATTTATGGGCTTGAATAATATTGTGGCTCAATATTACATATTCAATGTCCATTAGAAGGTCCAATCTTAATTCTCCTAAAGGCCCCCTAAGTAGCCCAACATATAGTCCAATAACTGAAAAAAGTGATTAAAATAAAATAAATATTGTTGCTTATTTTTCCAAGTAAATTTTCGAAAATTATGGATAAGTTGGGAGAAAGATTTTCCTTGAATTTTGTTATGGAATGAAGATATGTATTCTTGGAATACAAGATTATCTCATTAAATTCAAGAAATCTCCCACTTGGTTATCTATAAGGGAGAATTCGAAATTTTTGAAATATAGTGAGCAAGAAAGATTTTCTTGATTTTCTTGAAAAGATATTATGGAAGATATGTATTTCTTGAAATACAAGAATATCTCATAAATTCAAGAAGATCCAAATCTTGGATTCTTGGTACCCTATATTTCGAAATTTTCCATAATATGAGTAAGTGGGATTTTTGTGGAATATTATAATTATGGGAAAAAGAATATAAGAGATATATTCAAGATTTCTTGGAGATCAAGAAAAGATTTTCCCACATTGTTTTAGCACAAAATTTTCGACCCCACTTGGACTCTATAAATAGGGATGATTCTTTCATTCCCAAGTACAATTCCATGTCTTTGAAAAATTAGTAAATCCACAAAGGTGGTGCAACATAATTTATTTTCCTTTTTGTTAATTGTTCACAAGTGTCCTTCCACGGATAATCGAGCGAGGGGCTAAGGAATACTTGGGAAGTTCTTTCGGTTAGTCTAATCAGCCCACAATTTGCTTATCCCAAGAGAATGCGTTCACGTAAACTCGTAGAATTCCACATCGTAGGTTTTACGTGAATTATTATATGCATGATATGTTGTTGGATTATTATTTGAATTAATATAGGATTAATTCATGCTAGTAATAATTATAAGAATTAAATTTGTATTTAAATATTCACCCCGAATAGATCTGTGCAACTTATTCCCCAACAAAGAGATGGGTGTAGCTCAAGCAACCTAGAAACTGACTTTAGGTTTGAAGATACAGTGGATGCGGATATTTTCGATGATGTACCGATTGTTGATACATCGAGTGGGGGTGACGATGATCTACGAGATCACCCTTATATGTCAGAGAAGTTAAGTGATTCTGCTGGATTACCACTGTGGCCCGGGTGTAATAAGGCAACAAAACTGTCAGCTGTGTTGATATTGTTCAACCTAAAAGCAGCTCACCAGTTGTCCGATGAGTACTTCACAAGTATCTTTGAAAACAATTAATGGTCTATTGCACGATGGAAATGTCTTGCCTAAGAGAGCATATGATCTTTAAACAAATGCTCAAGTCCATTGGGTTAACACATCGAAAATTCATGCTTGTTCGGGTGATTGTATCTTATTTCAAAAGAGTATGCAGACCTCGATGAATGTCCCAAGTGTGGGGAGAAGCGATATAAGAAAAATAAATCTCCCGCGATGGTGTTGTGGTACTTTCCAACAATACCAAGATTTGAGGAGAATGTATAGTAATATTTGTGGATGCTAGAAATTTAACTTGACATCATAATAATAGGATCAAAGATGGAATGCTAAGACACCCCGCCGATTCACCCTAGTGGAAGACATTCAATGTCGGGGCATCCAAAATTTGGCAACGAAACCCGCGACACTTTGCGTCTTGCACTCTCAACCCAGCGGAATGAATCCATTTTTCGGTATCCAAAGTACCAACCAAAGTGTACATGGCGATTGATTATGTTAGTTTATAACCTTTCCTCGAGTTGTGCATGAAGCACACTTACATGATGTTGTCTATGTTGATATCGGGACCCAAACAACCCGGTAACGACATAGATGTATATCGACTCCTTTGATAGAGGACTTGAAGCTCATGTGGGATGAGGGGTGTCGATGTATATGATGCTTGTAGAAAGGAGAATTTCAAATTGAAGGTCATCTTTGTTTGGAACTATCAATGACTTTCCGCTTACGGAATCTATCTGGATATAGTGTGAGGGGGGGCGATCATGTCCTTGTTGTACCAAGAAGACACATCACATTCGTTTGATTCATTGTAGGAAGACCGTTTTTATATGGGACATAGGAAGTGGTTGGACCCAACGATAATAAGTACGAGAACAATGGGCGATGCATTCGATGGCACAATCGAGGGCAATTGAAGCACCACGTTTATTATCAAGTTTGGATGTATTGAATGAGATGAAGAATATCGACACACAAGACGGAAAGATCTTCGTGAAAAGAGTGTCCCCACCAGCGGTTGGAAGAAGGAATCATTTTTCTTTCAATTGCCCTATTGGAAAGAGTTGTATGTTAGACACTTCATTGATCTAATGCACGTTGAGAAGAACGTTTGTGCAAACTTGCTCAACACTCTCCTAGGCGATAAGAAGTCCAAGGATGGTTACAATGCAAGAATGGATATGATTGATATGGGAATAAAAAGCGAAATTAAAACCCGTGCCTAGAGAAAGGGGTCAACCGTTCTTACCTCCTGCTGCACACACCTTGTCCAAGAATGAGAGAAAAGAGTTACTTCAGCTACTAAAGGATGTGAAAGTACCAGAGGGTTATTCCTCCAACATACAGAGACTTGTATCATATGATGGCGTGAGACTGGTGAATCTGAAATCACATGACTATCATGTCATCATGGAGACTTTCTTGCCCATTGCAATACGTTCTATCTTGCCTGAAAATGTGCGCATAACCATAACAAAGTTATGTTGGTCTTCAAGGCAATGAGTAGCAAGGTCATAGATCCTAGAAAATTGCTTGGTTTTCAGAGGCAGATTGTGGGGACTCTCTGTGAGCTTGAGATGTATTTCCCTCCATCATTTTTTGATATAATGGTTCACCTAACAGTTCATTTGGTACACGAGACAAGGATGTGTGGTCCTGCTCGTATGCGATGGATGTATGGTGTAGAGAGATATATGAAAGTGCTCAAACGATATGTGATGAATAAGTTCAGGCCGGAGGGATGCATTGCAGAACGCTATTTAGTAGAAGAAGTAGTCGAGTACTGGTCTGAATTTATTCCGAATGTCGATGCAATTGGACTTCCAGTTACCCGGTACACCAATATGATGGATGGTGAAGGCATTACCGGTGGTCAACTTGTAAGTGTTAGCATGAAGGAACTAACACGGATGCTCTTGTGCGTACTTCACAACACGGTCGACGTACTTCCTTTTATTGACCTGCACATGCAATCACTTGCTGAGAGAAATCCCACCAGAGATAGATCATGGATTGAAGTTGAGCACAATCGCACGTTTGTTGACTGGTTCAATGGTTATGTAGCAAATATGTTGTCACGGGAAACAGAATCAGTGAATGAAGAGTTAAGTGATTATCCAGAATGCCTGATAGACATGTGTATTCATACAAGTGTATCTTAGCAACTGATACACATTTTATACCAGAGATCATGATGCCACAAGTACTATGCAGAATAGTGGAGTGTCCATTACTGCAACTGCAGTGGATCAATCAAATACTACTTACTTTGGATAGATTGGTAACATTTGGGAACTCGACTATATTGTTCACCGTTAACCAATCTTCGAGTGTAGTTGGGTGAGGATCCCTAACGGGGTCCAAGTTGAAAGTTCTGGGTTCGTGCGCGTTGATTTGAAGAATGTGAGATACAGAGATGACCCTTACATAATGGCCAGTCAAGCTCAACAAATTTTCTATGTCCCCGACCCAGTTAATAAGAAATGGTCCATTGTGGTTCTGTCAAACAAATTTAACAATAGTTTCCAGATTAGCGACCTTGTCGATGAAGATGTTGACAAAATTGATGATCCTTTTCAGAACTTCACTCATTCTGTACCATCTTTCGATGATCCTGCAAATCCACGCCCATACCAGAGAATAATTAGAGATGAGGATGAATATGGCAATTCGGATCTTGTTAACATTTATGGTCATGAACGAGAAAGGTCAACCAAAAAACGAAAAAGAAAAATAAGTGCTAAAAAGAAATGTACGACTTTATTGAATGTTGTTTCTCCTGCTTTATTAAATGTTGTTTCTTTTGCTTTATTAAATAAAGTAAACTGGATTAACATTAAGGTAAATTTAATTTAGTAAATTATCAAATTAATAGAAAGAAATCATAATTGTAATACGTGATTATAATTGTTAATCAACAGGTTCCGAGGCAACGAGATAATGAACATTGTGGACATTTTGTGTGTTGTTTTATTGAAGATATAATCCGCGCTTCTCTAACGAACATTCCTCTCAATGTAAGTCAATTTATCGATTTATTTAAATTATTATTGATTGAATAAAAATTCATACTATATTGATTGATTCGTTGTTTGCAGTTTGTCTATGAACGTGAGCTCAATTCTTACTCTAAGAAAAGACTGGAGAAATGGAAAAACAATTGGACGGGGTACCTTTACAATCGATTCTTATATTCATACGATATTGAGTGATCGTTGTTTGAAATTTTGGTAGTATGTAATTAAATTATATATTTGTGATGATATATATTTCATGTTTTTGGTGTATTGGACGTATGTTTATGATTGAATGTTTATTTATTTCATGATGTGTATGTTTATTTATTTGATGTTTTGGTATATATATATGTGGTATAAGTTTTGGTTTATGGTTTTATTATAGGATTTTTGGTTTATGGTTTATGGTATTGGACGTATGTATAAGTTTATAGTTTTATTATAAGATTTTTAAAATATAAATTAATAATTAAAAAAAGAAGATATTGGACAGAGGTTAATAACCGCTGTCTATCTAACATAATAAACGAAATTATAAAAAAAAAAAAGTTAGACAACGGTTAATAAATTGTCCAAGCCCCCTCCAATGAAGTTGAAAAACATTTGTCAAAGCCGGTTTTTAATAGGTTTTTAATAAATTGTCCAAGCTTGGACAAATTTATTTGGACAAACTATTATAACATTTCTCTAAGGGCTTTTTTAACAACTGTCCAAGCCCAAATATGTATTAGTGATTCCCAACAATTTTTTTTTTTCTTTTTGGATTCAAGTATACAACGTAAGTCTCTATTTTATTTTTATATATATCATCTTATGACTCAACATACCTTGAATTAATTTTAAAAATAATAATCAAATTTTGAAATGAGAAAAGAAATTGAGTATCGAAACTTTTAACACTCTGCCTAAAATTTGGTTTTTATAGGAAATCCTTCCTTCACAAATGTATATTTATGTGCATCAAATGGTACACACATTAAAACCGTTTCTATATATGATATTTAAAAAAAGATTAAATCTCACGTCTTGCGTTGTGTATCCAAGTGCATTGTGCACTCATAGTGTATTTTAGAAGCATACAAATTATTATACTGAAAGATGCAATTTATATACATTGAATCATGCAATTATTTTTCCATATTGCACGGTTCACCGTAAACAATTTGTATATTTCAAGATAACAAATTACAAGGTTCTAAATAACACTATGAACACATAGTGCACCTGAATGCATACAAGTTAACCTTTAAAAAAAAGTATATTCATATTAACATGCATTGGGTCTTGAAAGTTAATTAGTCAATCTGGGGACACTTATTGTGACTAAATTTCCTAAAAATTTGCATGCAATTGCATTATATGATATATTCACCTCATTATAACCACATATTAATTAACTAGATTTCTGATATCATGCATGCAAATTCCTCAGGAACAAAGCTTGTTTTCGAATCTGAAATGAATAAATGGGCAACAACAGAAAATGTGATTGGTTGTGGCTATAATCCGAAGCACAATTGGGTCTTCTTCACACTAAACTCCCAACTAGTCCATGAAATCTACTGCAAAACTGAGGAATTTGGGTACCCTCTTTTTCCAACAATAGCTACAAACATTGATGTTACATTTCTACTAAATCTTGGACAAAACCCTTTTCAATTTGAACCCGCCAATTCACGAAGAACTCCTAATCCATGCTCCGTTCGGCCCCAAAAGGAAGAATATTCCGCCATAGGGTTTGAACGTAGCGCCAAGCTTTTCTCCATGGGGAGCATGGATTCAGAATGGAAACACTGGCCTACGATAACGAGCATAAGTGATATAAACGAAGATTATATGGGTGTAGAGTGTGATCAAGAGTCTTTAACCGATGATCTCTTTGAAATTCAATTTATCAGAACCTCTGGACGTAGTCATTCTTGACAAATTAGATAAATTATTTCGTATTTTTATTTTTTTTTTTTTTTTTTATATTTGCAATTTAGTTCCTATCAATTTATTTTTTAGTTTAGGATCCTGGTGAAATATGTTTTTTTCTTCATCTTATGACTTTTTATTTGTATCTTATTTAGTGGTTATTATGTATGTGTATAATTATTTGTAAACAACACATTATAAAATCAAAATTAGAATTGAAAGGGTTAGAAAACTTAATTATATAGTGATCAAATCGAATATCATGATAATCTATTTGTATCTGAATATATATATATATATATATTTAATATTTATAGTCTTATTCTTTTATTATTCAAAATTATATTCCTATTTGTCTTATGGTCGGTTAATCTTTAATAACATATATTTTTATAATTTCTTGCAATTATGTAGTTCGCGTCTAAATTAAATACTGTGAATATTTTTTCCAGACAAAATTAGAATATTTTTTAATATTAAAATAAACTTTAATTAATAATATTTTAAATATTTTGAATAATACTACCTCCGTCCCAAATTAGTTTTCATAGTTGACTTTTACACGCGTTTTTTCGAAAGAATTTTGTGTTAGTAATAATTGAAATGATAAAGTTACTTTTAAGGAGGGGTATTATAAATTGACTTTACTCGGAGGTAAGCCATGACAAATGTCTTGCCTCAATTTTTTTTTTTTTTTAATAATGTATTGTATATTTTATTTTTAAATTTTAATATATTCTTTAAAATTAGTAAACACAAATTAATATTAAGATATAATATTTTATTTCAACTCAATCAATTTAGACTCTTACTATTGTTAGTACCAACTACCAAGCCTATTAATTTTTTTTTGCGTTAGTTCATGATTTGTCTGTCCATATGTTGAGTGAAGCTCGAGTCGAATAAAAAAATCTTAATTTTGATGGTTACTTATATGTATTAGGATTTAATTTTAATTTAGTAGTGATGATAGACCATATTTGATCAAAATAATTTTCATATGGTGCTACTGAATACCATTATTCACTCAAAACTTTTGAATTCATATGATTTTCGCATTCATGTGATATGCATCACCATTCACTAAGTTTGAAGAAACAATTGTTTTGCATTTAGACCTGTTAGAATTATTTTTGCATTCATATGATATATACGAGGATACAATTTTTTATGTTCGTGCCTTGGCTTGAAAAATTTTCTATTTCCGCCCCTGATCATACTCATCCTTAAAAGTCATTTTATCATTTTAATTATTAATACAAAACTCGCTCGCAAAACGTGTATAAAAGTCAACTGTAAAAACTGATCTGGGACGGAGGAATTAATATTGATTGGGGAAATTGTTCACACCACGTATTTATAGGAATTTTAATTTTTAAATGATCATATAAATTAATTATTAAGGATACCTATAAGGTAATGGAGGGAAAAAATCAAAATATTTAAATAATGTAAAAAATTATAATGACACGTAATTAGAGTGAGGGGGAGTATGTATTCAGGATTCTTAACTTAAGGAGGAAATTTTACTCAATAAAATTTGAATTTTATTTAAGGAAAAGGAGAAATATATCTTTACAAAATCCCTTTCAATATTCCTTCTATAAAATTCTTTCGCCAACTAGTGTAACACACTTGAATTGATCATAATATTCTGAATTTGGGCTAAGTATTGTAATATTGTATGTATTCGAATCATAAGATCGCCAAGATTTCATAATCATTTTAAAAATATATAACTTTTGTTATATTGAAAAAACAACTTATTCATCTTAGAATTGTGCGCCCTTTTAATATGAAAAAAATAGTTCTTGGCGGTTCAATTAATAACAAAATGATATTTCATTATATCAAGTTGTATATTTTAAACGACATTATGAATCTGTGCATAACACCGGATATATATGAGATCCACCCCTGAATTTGTAGTTCTTTTATTAATGGAAGAAAATATAAACTCTTATTTATTTTTTATTTGTATATTCATCTTTTATTTGTTTTTGTCAAAATTATAAACAAAGAAAAACTTGAATCTTTATCTGATGTACGGTCAGTGGTCACCATCTAGTTTTATTATGACTTTAGTGGGCCTGGCACAATGATGGGCCATTCCTTATAGGGGAAATTTTGCTTGGATTATAGGATAGTCCAAAATTAAAATAAGACTTTCCTTAACCCATCAATTTTTATTTAATTAATTAATGATTTAATACATCTACTAATCTAAATGATTACAGCCGAATTTTTCAACGGATAATTAACATTGATAGGTATGGTAGAGATTTTTTATTCACACTTTCTAGGAGAACCAGTCGATATTCAATAAACTCCACACACCTGCACCATAACATAAAGTGGATTAACTATTTTATGATTTGAACTAGATAAAACTTTATTATTATAACATAAAATTAACATATTCATATGAATTATTATTCGGAATATTTCAATGCCGAAAGAACAAAAAAAAAAAAAAAAAGTTTATTACATGCTTGAAGTGTTTATATAAATAACCGATAGAAAAGAAAACGTAATTTTTTGTTACATAATTTGAAATCATTTTATTTTAGCTATCATAATAGTTTTTTGGATCATTTTATCTTTAATGAAGTGAAAAAAAAAGTTGAAAAAAATTGTGTAACGAAATTGATACATTAAATGGTGGTGAATTAACTGATGACACATATTAGTCCCTCCGTCTCAGGTCAGTTATTATATTGAACTTGGTACGAATTTTTTTTTTAACTTTATTAAATTGGTAAAATCAGGAGCATAATTCCATGAATATTCACTAGACACATTAATATAAATCTTAAAAAATAGAGCATGCATGTTTCTATATTACTCCCCCACAAATGGAGATTGCAATATACATAACTTCATTTTGCAGATTTGGAGATGAATTTAGCCTGAAATTGAAGTATTTTGCATTTCCAAAATCTATAACTTATTGGTTGAAGTGGTAAACAACGTTGACATTACACCTACATTCATGAACTATCGGTTTGAAGCTGATATATATATAGTTGAGAATAGACTTATAGACCCAATAAGCACATTGCCGACATTCAAAAAATACTATTGCAACCAACGTTTTAGTTGAATTAATTAAATTGTAATTACTTGCAAAATATTCAATCGATAATCTAACTTCATCATGCTTTTATCAACTAATGTTGGATGCCAAAAAAAAAAAAAAAAACCACTTATGTCCACAGTCACTGGCGGATCTAAACAAAGCCAAGAGGGGGCAAGTATCCACCTCATTTTTAGGTGTGAAGTATTAAATACACCCCTAAAAAAATTAGGAGTCCCACTATCCACACCCCAAAATTCTCTAAATACACCCCATAATATTTAAGGCAAAAATAGACATATAAATAATTACTATACTACCCTTTATATAAATGTAATGGGAGCATTCTGTATGGTAGAAAAGTCTCGCAGCAGAAAAGGAATAAGACTTAAGACTTACGATGAACTACAAACTACAAAGGATTAAGGCTCTGTTTCCTTATGCAACAATAATCACAATTTATCCAACAAAGTTTTGAAAATAATTAATATGGTGCTCTATTTAATTTAATGGCACTAATAATACATCCCTAGCCTCTCCGCATAGAACCAGAAAACAAATAAGCTTTGCTGCCTTGTACAATAAACATTGTTTGACGAAACTTCATTCAAATACTTTGCATGAGTCTAAAATTTCATTTTTATAAATTTGATTTCTGCAATAAATTGAATCGATTTCGTTTTAAAATTAGATTTTGCTGGATCTTTCACTAATCATACGAATTATATTTTTTGGGCGAGAACATGGAATAATTTTGTACAAGTTTATTTATATTTGAATTGAATTCTTCTGGATTATGAATTGTTGTATAGAGTTCTTGATAGCCAGACATTTTCTCAAATCTGAATTCGTGAGTTTGTATGTTTAATTTGGATTGAATTCTTGATAGCCAGACATTTTCTTGATAGCCACACATTTTCTCTCATAAAAAATTTCCATCGGAATTAGAATTTGATATATAAAATGGAGTGTGTTAATTTGGATTGAATTATTCTTTTAGAGGGAGGGGTAGAATAATAATAAAATGGGGTGCTTTTAGTAATCTAGATTGAATATTAAATTTTAATGGGATGCGTTTAATACAAATGGGGTGTGTTTAGAGGATTTTGGGGTGTGAGTAGTTGAACTCAAAAATTAATTTTCAAAATTAATTTTTAAAATTTAAATAGTGGTTTTTAACCTAAGTTTAGTAGATATGAATTGTTTATCCAATAAAATTGCTACAGTGATAAGGACAAGAATTGGCTTTGCAACAGAACGAGTGGTGAATGAATTATAAATATTTTTAATAATTCAGTATTCAACCTAAAAATCGACTAATTCGGGAGAGCAGAACTCATCATCCACTAGCAGAGACCCCACTCTCCAAATCAGAGCAAGCTTTGTATGGACCAACTTTTAGGTCTCAAGCCTACACCACTTGACCAACCCTTAGGCTGCGTTTCTTTTGGGACTCATACGGATGTACTTATACGAGTTTACGCTCCCCGTCTTATACGAGTTTGGGATTTAGAATCTGATTTTCAAATCTCATATTCAATCCACACCTATAAATACCTATAAAATCTACTATTATTTTTTCCACTACATCACACTTTATACACTTTATTACTCTTCTCAATATAATATAATAATACGATATCAATCATTATTAAATATTGATTTGATATAAACACTACAAAATACATCACATTTAAAGAGGGCTTTGAGGAGAGTATTAACGAGGGAATTAGGTTTAGAGAGGGTGTTAACGAGGGAAATCATCCCACGTTAAAATGCTTGTCGTTAATAATTTAACGAGGGTTTTCAAAAACTCTCGTTAATTCGCTACGGCTTTAGCGAGGGCCCACCCACCCTTGCCAATTTACCGACCGCGAACGCTCGCCATGGCCCACAGAATATTTAATAAGGGCCAGGCCAGCTGGCCCTCGCCTTCTGGCTACAAGTATTTAGCGAGGACCACGTGGCCCTCGCGAGTTTGGCAAGTACTTTACCGAGGAAATTCGGCCCTCGCGAAGTCTTTTAAATACCAAAAACGTTACAACCGGGTTTCGAGATCGGGCTGCAAGGCTCCTGAGTGCACCGCGAAACCACTGGGCCACGCGAGGCGTGGTACTGTAGCACATCATATGGGCGAAATTTCGCCCCCCTTAAGATTCGAACACCCGACCTCCCGGTATGTGGAAGCCTTGCGTGTCCTGCCTAACCATTTGGGCTAGACGAGTTATATATTCGGATTGTCTATTTAATTGTATATGTATTATATATTTCAGTTTATTATTTTTTTTCTTCCATCATTTACTTTAATTGTTGTACATGCATATATATATACTTTGACTTAAATAAAAATATTTATAATAAAATTTTATAATTTATATTTTTATACATCATTTATTATTATGAGTATATTTATTCTTATAATTTTTTTATAAAAATATTATTAATAAAAATTTTAAATAATCAATTTTATATTCTTTTTAACTATTTATTATTATGAATACATTTATGTTTATATATATTAATAATTTTTATTAAAATATTTATAATAAAAATTTCAAATAATTATTTTTATATTCTTTTTTACTGTACTAACACTTGTACACTAAATGCAATTCGAATATTTTTTAAGTAAACTATTTTTAATAAAAAATTTAATCATTCATCATAATTACATACCTATATATATATATATAGTAATATTTCCAATAAAATTAGAAAATTAATATTATATATACCTATATTAATATTGTTTTAAACAAAAATTTTAAATTATTCTCATAAACTATTAGTAGAGATTAATCAAACAATATTCATAACAAATTTTAAATGTGGCGTTCGAATATTTAGAAATTAACAAAAAACATAACAAAATATCCAGTCGAATGTTTATAAATGCATAACACACACACACACAATTTTTTAATTAATGCATCACATCACATCATCATCACCATCACCATCATTGTCATTGTCTTGTGGAAATAGAGTAGGATCATATGTACCGCCTCTGAGGATTTCATTAAGTACAACTTGAGTACTACCCGAAGAGTCGACGGAACGATGTCGAACACGAGCGGTGGAACCAGTGGGACCTACCAGGCGTTAGGATGTACAGGAGCACAATACTGAGGGATTGGAGGAACATAAAGCCCAGTCTGTGGTATGAGATCGAAATAACCACCGGTCGGCTGGGAAGGCTGGGTAAAAATATCAGCCTGGTGGGGACTACCCCACTGTTGGGAACCATCGAATTGTGGTCCACCATTCCTTGCCACGACCCCTGCCATGCCGGTCCCTGTTGGGGACCACCGGTTCCCTGCAACGGCCCCTGTTGGGGTTAGGGATGACAATATTACCCCGGCCTGCCCCGACCCGCCTTGACCCGCATTGTTTGGGTCGGACCCGCCCCGGACCCGTAGTAAAACGGGGTGGGTCTGGGTATTACTCGGGACCCGCGCCCCGGACCCGTGCCCCATTTTATATATTAAAAATTAAAATATATGTTATGTAATATATATAAATATAATATATTTTTATATTTTTTTCATATTTATTAATATGTAGATAACAAAATTCAACTTTATAGACCTTTTTTAGGTCTATATGAAATATAATATGTTATTTAAATTAAAATTATCTATTGATATCAATATTTTAAATTATAAAATAAAATAAAATATGAAAAGATACTTAATATGGGTCGCCCCGCCCCGCCCCGTGGCCAGAGCGGGTCAGACCCGCCCCGTCCCATTTCAAGAGTGGGTCTGGTCTGGGTATCTAAGTACCCGACCCGACCCGACCCGACCCATTAACATCCCTAGTTGGGGTCCACCGGTTCCCTACAACGGCCCCTGTTGGGGACCGGATGTTCCCTGCCACGGTTGCTGGAAACCACCGTATCCTTGCCACTGTGAGAAAAACTGGGATATTTGGTTCATTTGGGATTGCATCACTGCCATCTGTCGGGCCATCTCCTCTCTTTGTTGTCTTTCCCTCTCGAGGGCGCGCTCCTGAGCCAAAAAGTGCTCTTTATCAAACTGGGAGTAGCCGCCGATAGATGTGCCCCTAGATGTCCCACCTGGTCCAGACTGAATGCGCCCCATTTCAGACATTTGCCCCAATCCCGTGAATTTCGCGTGGGAGTACGAGACGTGTTGTGTGTAGAACTGGCTAGCTTGTTTAGCGCGCTCGTACTCTTCTGCATCCGGGGGGACCTCACTCTTGATTCGTGCCTGTACCGCTCGCTGACATATAAAATTAGAATAATATTAATTAACTAAGTTATATATTGGATAAACAACATTAATTGATAATACTTACAAGTATATCAGCCATCCGCTCATACGTGTCATCTTTGTTGTGAAAATGATTGACGAGTTCCCATGTTGTTGGGAGATGTCCATTTTTCTGCCACTGTCAAATTTATAAAATTTATGTTATTACGTACTAAAGTCATTTAAATATTGATTTGTGGTTGTGTAAAAGCTACTTACAAATTCGTATGCAAAATCTATTGCTTCTTTTGAGCCTCCATGATGATTTGAAGCTTTGGAGGCACGATTTCTTCAGCACTGGTCACTTTGGCTTTGACTTCGGGCCGGTCCCAGTACTCTTTCAAAGCATCCAACACATCGTTGTCCCATGGGGCACCTTTCCCTTCTTCTTGTTTAGTTTCTTCCAGCTGCTAAGAAGATCTGAATACCGTGTGGCAGCCCTCCTCATAAACAGATCCTCAATCAATTGTTTATCCTCTCTCCGTACATCCCAGGTGACCTCCCTCTAACAAAAAAATAAACATTAAACGTTAATTAATTATAAGTAACAATATAATGAACGAGCTACTTAAATTAATTAAACGAATGCATACCTGGAATGTTTTCCACCACCTTTGTTTCCGATCATTAGAAACCAGTACAAACGTGAATCCCCCCAACTCCATATTTCGGGACATAATGTTCCGAATGATCCTCGAAATTTTGTTGGAAGGATAAAACCTGTAAAATTGAAAGAGCGTTACAAACTCATATATATCATATATAAATAAAAGATAAATTAAAAGACTGTTACATACTTCTTATTCCACACTTCTATCGGTAATCGGATCTCCGGTGGAGCATGGTCGGTGAGCTCCTCCGCCTCGATGTCCTCATTTCTAGAAGAATCATCTTCGTCGCCGTCATTTGATTCTTCATTCCCCCTCTCTTCATCACTTCTCGTGGAGGGTATAGGTACCCTCCGAGTCTCTTCATCGTCACGGTCGTCATCACGGGAGTTCGATCCAGATCCACTGGGTCTCCCGAATAGTACTCTGGAAATCTTCCGTCCGATACCTCTGCCTCCTATCATCTGTAACATTGGGAAAATAAATTAATTATAAGATAGATGATTAAAACAAGTACGTACATCATGAATACATTAATTAAAATAACTCATTTCACAACATATATATGATATCTATATCACCTTCATTAATTCAAAAACAAGCGTACATAACAGAGATTTGTATAGATAATATATAATTTTTGCTGGACCAGAAATTTTTGCTTCATACTCAAGATGGACCGGTAGATGCTCCATCGAATTAAAGAAGCTGGGTGGAAATATACGTTCCAAATTGCATAAGATCATTGGGATATCACTGTCCAACCGAGTCATCTTCTCTACAGTAATGGTCCTCGATGTCAACTCCTTGAGAAACAAACTGATTTCAGTGATGGCTTGCCAAACGTCCCTCGACAGAATCTCACGAAAAGCAATTGGGAGTAGTCTCTGCATAAATACGTGACAATCATGTCTCTTCATCCCAAACATCTTCAATTTTGTCCAGTCTACACACCGAGACAAGTTGGACACATAATCATCGGGAATTTCAACTCATCGACCCATTTGCAAACCATATCTTTCTGCTTCTTATCGAGGGAATAAGTAGCTTTGGGGTATTTTCTCGTGTGTGGACATTTCTGCATCGAGGGTCGACGATAGTATTCATTAAGTTCATCCCTTAATTTAGTTGGGTCCTTTGTTTTTCCCTCTACATTCATCACCGTGTAGAAGAGATTATCAAACACATTTTTTTCGATGTGCATCACATCCAAATTGTTTCTGATCAACAGGGATTTCCAATACGACAAATCCCAAAAAACACTCCTCTTCTTCCAACCACATTGTAAACCTTTGTTGTGATCATCAGCACCCAACTCTGTTACTTTCATCAAGCCAATCCAATCAATTTGTTGTAGGATCTGATCACCTGTCAAGATGGGAGGTGGATCATCATGAACTACTACATTCTTTCTGAATGCAGTTTTATTCCTTCGGTACAGATGATCACTCTCTAAGAACTTTCGATGTTTGTCAAACCACGATTTCTTGTGACTAAGCCTTAGAGAGAGAGCATCGGTATAATATGCACAGTGTGGACAAGCAAATCTTCCAGCTGTGCTCCATCCAGACAACATCGAGTAAGATGGAAAGTCACTGATGGACCAGATTAGTGCAGCACGCATTATAAAATTCTGCTTTGTAGCAACTGTTAGTGTTAGTGTCCTAGAGACAATCCTTTGTAAGGACATAATACTCAGATAATATTCAGTATTGGTTTAATATTAAATGTATGGCGTTACACTCATTAGAATATTATGTTTGAATGTTTGCATTTATTCTTATATGTGTTCCCTTGAGTCACTGTTGTCATTGAGTGAGTGACAACTCAGATGACTTAAGCATGATTCTTAAATAGCCCCAATCGAGGATCATCAAGAAATGGATATTGATGATGCAATGGAGATTGGTGTGCGATCTGCATCATACTCTTAGAGAGTGTAGTAAGATCTCACTTACTACGAGATACTAGGTATCTCATGATGGATGCACATATACCTTAGAGGGTATTGGTATACCCATCCGAGAAACTGTTTGATATAGTTCCACTATATGTGTCTACGGGTGTCTCGGTTAGTGGGAGCGTTGCGATACTCCTTTGACTTGAGGTCAATACGCACGACATGTGTGGAGTGATGAACTTTGACCATGACCGATGCTTGCACCCTTCCATGGGTAGATATGACTTGGATTGGGTTCATCACGATGTGCATGTGCGTGGTAGTTGAGTCAAGAAAAGGATTCATTCCTCAAAGTGGATTTAGAGAGAATACTCACCTTCTCATCATAATTGGATCAAAGTCATTGACCAATGCACATCAACTTGGACTTTGTGGCCAAGTGTGACATAAGTGATCAATTAGTGATTTGAGATAAAGTGATTAAGTTATTTGAATAGACACTTTATCATGTTCAAGACTAATCGAGTATTCGTGAATGAAAGGAGGAAATCGTAATAGCCCACGTTATAGTTATAGGTAGTTGCATGTTTCTCGCAACGTACCTCATATATTGAGAATGTCTGATTTATTGACTAGGGTTCAATTAAGACCGTTAGTTTGACTAATCGCTCGGTATATGAGGGCCTATGGGTCACACAACAAGTAGTTCCCTTTTACGGATTACAGTTGGTTGATTAAATGTTAAATTGGATTTAATATTTAATTTATGGAGAAGTAATTAATAATAAATTAATTTGGAATTAATTATTATTGATATTTAATTAAATTGGATTTAATTAAATAAGAATTCCCAATAATTATATTTGGAATATAATTGTAGGATTTAATGTATATGAAAATAAATCGTAGAGATTTTCATATAAGACATTTAAATCTGTAGAGATTTATATTTAGGGAATTAAATTAAAAGGAATTAATTTAATTCAAGACTATGGTTTTAATTTCCCTAATTGGGCTAGCTTAAGATTTAAGTTGGGCCTCCCTATATATACAAGCTCTTGGAAATTCACAAACAACGTTACTTCATATTTTCTCCATAAGATCTAGAGTTTGGATTTTCCTAGCAAATCTGTCTCGAGATTCAATGCTGGCAAATCCGTGCAAGTCTGTAATTGGGGATTACGTGGATACCGTAGTAGAGGATTCTGCACTCGAGTTACTGTAAGATTTCTCGTTATGATTATTGTAATTTGTATGCAATTAATTGTTCGTTGTTGGTGAACTTTAATTTCCGCTGCGCATGTGATTACTTGTTTTACATGTCTCTATTTTCTAACAGTGGTATCAGAGCTCCAGGCTCTTGTTTTTAATTGAATATTAAAATTGATTTTAATAAAAAGATTTTTTTTTATTTAATTGATGGGCACGACTGATTAGATCAACCACACCCCCCTTTGTTTGCTTTATTTAGTTCAGTTTGCTCGGTTCATCCTCTCTACCCAGATTAGGGTTTCCCTCGGGGATTCCCTCCGCCTCCATCCACAGAACCCTAATTCGACGACGGCGCTACACCGCATCGCGGAGGTCGGTTCTAGGCACCACGCCTCGCGTCGCGCGTGGTAGCCCGCGGTGCGAATCGCGATATTTTACCTTTCCGCTTTCGATCGATATCGCGGAAGCGATTAGCTCTGCTCTCTCGCCGGTGCTCCATCATTTCGGCTGCAATGCGACCTCGATTTCACAGCCGCTGCGTGTTGCGGTGGCTCATGCCGATTCCTAATTTCATCTCGCGACGCTGGCGTGCTGAAACTTGGCGGCGTGCCGTTGATGGCGTTGCGTCGTCGCGGTTGGGAAAAGTTAGTGGCGGCCGCGCCCGGCTGCCGACTCTTTCGCGTCCCCGATCCGGTTTGAACGATTCAAACAAGAAGTGCAATAACGCCCAAACCCCTTCCAATATGCTTCGTCGCGAAGCGTGAGTCGCCCGCGTATTTGGGCGTAGCGTTGGCGACTCACGTCGCCACCGATGTTCGATGTTTACGTGCACCGCGTCTTCTTTGTTGCCCGATGTCGATTAGTTATGAACCTAATATCGATCCTATTTCTTGGTTCCTATTTTCGATTTGATTAATTTGATAAGATTAGGATTCTAGAATTTGGTTAATTTGGGGTTTGGAAAATTCGGATTGGATTCGATTTGGGAGGGTGATGATGTGGGGGGCTGTTTTGCAAATTTGATTTGAGACAGGCCCTCCCGTGCAAAATACCAAAATTTGCACATGAGCCCCCGAGAAATAAATAAACTAATAAATGTTTTTTTTAGAATTTTATTCGATTTAATTCTGAAACTAAAATTGGTTGGACCAAAACGATTAATTGGATTAATCCCTTTTTAATTGAAAATTAAAATTCATTTTAAAAGTTTTATTAAAACCCACTGTTAACCTGTTTACTCGTTTAAATTCATTAACTTTTTACGTCCGTATTATAACTGTTTGGGTAGGCGACACTCAATAACTGTCGCACCGTATTTATTATTTGGGTAGACGACGCCCATATGAGTGTTAGTTCGTATAAAATCATGTTTGGGTAGGTGGCGCCCAATAATTGCTCAAATATGTTATAGATTAACATTATGGATCTCGATTAAGCAATTAATACCCCTCCTTTAAAAATGTTCCTCACTAAAATATGATTTTCTCATTAACTTGATAAGATGTCTTCCATCAAAATTAAAAGTAAACTGGAGATTTCGTTCCAATAAGTACTTAAAGACCCTCGTCGTTTGCTCGGATCTACATCTAATGGGACTTTTATAGGGACATAAAAATGTTACCGCTTGATGGTTGTAAACCAGCTTAACTTTGTTTCACTAGCCCTCACGGGGAACAAAGGGTAAGTGACATCAGTCGAACTAGGTTCGACAAACTAGGAGTTGCAATCTGGCAATTGGTTTGGAGACCTACCAGTTATGTTGTCATAATGATCAGCCCTCGCTGGGATTATGATAGTAGTAATGTGGTACCTAGTCCGTTATGATTTATATTAGATATAAATTCGTACTTTTTCGATGAGGTCGTTAAGTATGTGAAAATAATGGAGACAAAATAAATTGAAAGACCATGTTTATTTTGATTGCTGAATATTGATCATAGGAATTATGTGTTTTAATTCCCGTTTTATTTTATTTCTCTAGGATTGTTGAAATGAATAACTTGTCATTGAGAAGAGTTTTGGAAACGAACAAGTTGGCTGGGCCAAACTTTCTCGACTGGGCACCGAAATGTTCATTTCGTGCTCAGGCAAGAGAAGATTGAGTACGTGTTGGTCACACCGATCCCTGCTACCCCTGAGGCTGGTACTGAAGAGGCTGAAGCGTTCGACGCTGCAGCCCAAACGAAGCATCAAGAGGATGCTTCCCAGGCTCAGTGTGTTATGCTACTCGGAATGACTCCCGAGCTACAAAGGCAGCATGAGAAGATGCTTCCCATCGAGATGATTAAGCATCTGAAGGATCTCTTTGATTCTGAATCTCGCTCTGAGATTTATGAAGTGATGAGAGATCTGTTTAGATGCCGATTGTCTGAGGGAGTGAAGGTTTCTCCTCATGTATTGAAGATGATAGGGCTAATCGAGAAACTTGGTCGTCTGGGCATTGAGCTCAAGACCAATGTTGCTATTTATGCCATTCTTCAGTCGCTTCCCGATTCATATTCGAGTTTCGTAGTAAACTTTAATATGAATAAGACGGAATCGACCATGCCCGAGCTGCATAACATGCTCAAGACTTTTGAGTCCTCCACTGCTAAAAAGAAGCCCGTACTCATGGTGAGTGCCTCTACTTCTTCTGGTCCGAAAGGAAAGAAGAAGCGGAGAGGCAAGGCAAAGAAAGGCTCTAATCCTAGCTTCCTTAAGCCCAAAGATGGAATTCAAAAGAAGGATAGGGTGGACAAGGATGTATGCCTCCACTGTAAGCAGAAGGGGCATTGGAAGAAGGACTGTAAGGTTCTAGCAGCTGAAAAGAAGACACAAGGTGTCTCAGCCACTGGAACAGGTATGTTTGTTATTGAGATAAACATGTCCACAAATGATACTAACTGCTGGGTATTGGATATCGGTTGTGGCTCACACATTTGTACTAATGTGTAGGGTCTCAAGCATAGCAGGGCAGTTAGGCCGGGTGAAGTCGCCCTACACGTTGGGAATGGAGCAAGAGTTGCTGCTGAACGTGTTGGTGTTTATGTTTTAGACTTACCTTCTGGTTTTAGACTTGAACTAAATAATTGTTATTTTGTTCCTTCTATTACCCGCAACATTATTTCTATTCCGATGTTGGATATTGATGGTTTTTCCTTCCATTTTGCAAATAATAATTGTTATTTTTTGCTTAATGGTGATGTGTATGGAAATACTCCTTTATCTAATGGTTTATATTTGTTGCATTATGGACATAACATTCTTAATATACAAAACAAACGACTCAAACTTAGTAATAATGAAAACCCGACTTACTTGTGGCATTGTAGGCTAGGTCATGCAAATGAGAATAGGATAGCAAGTTTAAGAAAGTTAGACTACTTAACCCCATTCGACTTTGAGTCTTATGGTAATTGTGAATCCTGTCTCATGGGCAAGATGATCAACAAACCCTTTTATGGGAAAAGGGTTCGTGCCAAAGAAGTTCTAGAGTTGATCCACAGTGACGTTTGTGGACCACTACCCACTCTAGCTAGGGGTCAATTCGGCTACTTCATTACTTTTACTGACGATTTCTCTAGATTCGGGTACAAGTCCGAATCGTTTGAGAAATTCAAGGAGTACAAAGCTGAAGTAGAAAAACATCTTGGTAAGAGTATTAAGACTCTTTGATCAAATCGAGGAGGAGAATATCTTAGCCATGAATTCATTGATTATCTGAAGTTGCATGGAATCCAATCACAATAGACTCCCTGTTAGACATGGTAAGGTTCATGATGAGTTTCTCCTCCCTTCCGACATTCTTATGGGGATACGCACTCCAAACCTCAATCTACATTCTGAATATGATTCCATCCAAATCAGTTGAGCATACGCCATACGAGTTACGGCATGGCAAGAAGCCAAATTTCTCTCACATTAGAACATGGGGTTGCCCCGTGTTTGTGAAGAAAATGCTCACTGACAAGTTGGAATCAAAAGGTGAAAATGGTTATTTTGTGGGATATCCTAAGGAAACTAGAGGATATTATTTCTATCTACCTCAGAAACAAACAGTGATTGTTTCAAGGCAGGCTAAATTCCTTGAAGAAGACTACGCCTTCAAGGAACAAAGCCGTAAGACGATAGAACTTGAAGAAATTCAAGAACCACAACTTAACAAGGAGACTGATGTCTTATCAAAGCAACATGATAAAGAATCAGTGGGAGCATTCAGCAGCTCACATGGTGGAAGTGTTGGGGAATAGTGGTTGCCCGGATCTATTCGGGGTGAATTTAAATACAAATTTAATTCTGACAATTATTACTAGCATGAATTAATCCTATATTAATTCAAATAATAATTCAACAACAAATCATGCATACAAGTTCGTCACATAAATCCTACGCATGCGGAAAAGCTAGGAGTTTACATGAACTAACCTCTTGGAGTGGCAATCGTCTAGAAGGTGGATCTCGTTCACACGAACACACCAAAAAGCCTTCCCAAGTATTCCCAAGTCCTTGCTCGTCAATCCGGTGGAAGGACACTCGCGAACAATTCACAAAAGGAAAAATAAAAATTATGGATTTTTAATTTTTCCAACACATAGAATTGCATTGGGGATGAAAAATTCACCCCCTATTTATAATACAAGGGGGGGACAAAAATTTAGGGCTTTAGAGGAGATTGAGAAATTTCCTTGCTTCTTCTCCAAGAAACAATTTTGGATATATCCAATATATTCTATTTCCCAATATATCTCCCAAATAAAATCTTCCCTCCTTATGTTATGGAATTTTAGAAAATATCCTAATAAATAACCAAGTGGGAGATTTATTGAATTTAATAAGATAATCTTTTATTCCAAGAATACTTATCTTCATTCCATAACAAAATTCAAAGAAAATCTTTCTCTCTCTTTTATTTATAATTTTCGAAATTTTCAGAAAAAATTAGGCAACAATAATTTATTTTATTTTAAACACCTTTTTCAGTTATTGGACTTTATGTTTGGGCCACTTAGGGGGCCTTTAGGAGAATTAAGATTGGACCTTCCAATGGACTTTGAATTTTTAATATTGAGCCACAATATTATTCAAGCCCATAAATATTAATTAATTCCACTACATAATTAATATTGCACTATCCATCTTAACTCATATTACTATTAATATGGCTCCCGGTTATTATTTTCCGTGTTTAAGATTATCTAGTCCATTAATTAATTTAAGCCACTGAAATAACTTTATATTAATTAACATCTTTTTCCTTGGTTAAGGAACGACTCAACATTATTATCCATACCGGAAATAAATTCCACTTGCAAGATTTGGTATGATAAATCTTATGAGTCTCCCAAGGGGACAAATCAAACAAGATGTACTTGCACACGTTTCACCTTATTAAATCTTAGCAATCGTCGTGTAATCAATATCATTGCCCAAGATACAAGGTATTGAATCTCAATGATCCTCTTCCCATCATAAGTCAAAGCAATGGCTATTGATTGCACACGATCCTATTTAAGGAACGGAGATTAAGAAATAATGAACCACTGAGGTCTAATTATTCTATTTCAAAGGTCAAGAATTTGTACTCAGAGTTTCTATTCATTGCATCATCATGATGCTTTCGTCCAATCTCTTGGTCAAGACAAGCCAACCGAGCCTTACACCTCAACCTTTCGTGATGGTTTGTTCATTTCCATCTAGGTCGTGAAAGTGTACTTTTTAGTTACTGAGGATTTATTAATTTAATATTATGTGATCCGTATCACTAAATTAACTACAATGTAACACGTCTTCTTATTGAACAGCTTATGCAAGAAATATATGTAACATTCGATGATATTTAAAGCATCGATGATAAATAATTTATTTGATAAATAAAACAAACTTCAAATTGTGATTATACAAAGTAAAAGCATAATTTCCAGTATAATCCCAACAATCTCCCACTTATACTCAAAGTCTGCTTTTAAGTATACTATGGCTCGTCTCATGTAGAATGTACAATACACCTACACGAACCTAATAATATCTCCCACTTATACTCAAAGCAGATTGGCAACGGTCTTGACACCCATTCCTTCCACATGTCTCTCGAATGTTTTTTGAGGCAGACCCTTTGTGAATGGTGTTGTAACTGATTTTTATCTACTCAGTTAAACAATAATTATTATGAAATGTGTATGCTAAAGGCAATCGAATCAGGGAAAGAGACAAAGAAGTTGGTGACCCGGTTTGTCTTTGGAATCAGACTACGTCAGGGGGCGTCCAAGCCAGGGAGATGATGTATGTATATGCCTAGAAGTCTAAGTTGTTCGACCTTTTACAGAGGCGGCCGTGGTGGCCTATTTATGCTATGACTCCCACCCTTTGGGTGGGAATTTACATAAGGAATAATGTCTATGAAAGGGCTACAATATCGGGAACCATTAATCTTGCCTTGACAGGCCAGAAATCGTCCATCTTCAGCGTGCACCAATCGTGGAGCGGATGTGGAGGGCGGATTAGTGGCGTATCGAGGGCTTTCATTGACCACGTGAACTGTATAGTTATGGCTGGTGCAGGTCGCTCCCGACTTGAGAATATAAAGCGAAAATTGCATCGCGATTTTCGAATCGCCGACTACCCGAAAGGTTGACCTTTGCGACTTGAAGGTTTGGTCTTGTGGGAATTACATTGGTCGATCCTTGGTCCCCACCGAGGTTACTTCATGCAGTCTTTGTTGGATTGTTTATGATCCTTCGTGCCCAGGTGGGAGGTAGGGTTTATCCATGCTACAACAATTGCCCCTCAAGTTGAGGTCTCTTGTTAGAAGTAGGGCTTCGCTTGACACATGGACTAAATCGACTCGCGACCATCCGACCGAAAGTATCCTATGAGCGGCTTACTATCCTCGAGGCGGTGAAAAGTCACCTCGATATCTGAATCGTCAGATCGGACTTCCCTCGATCTCGTGGATTGAAATGATATCGTGCTGGGATGATGACGTAAAAAGTGCCGCCATTTAGATCAATGAGCCCCCTCGTGATCTTTTTTTTGTTGCTAGGGGCCAAAGTTTTAGCTAATTTCATTTGGCCCCCTCTTCTTCTTCGATAAATAGGCGGGGAATTAGGTTTTGAAAACCTTATTTCTGCGATCTTTCGAAAAGAATTTCCTCAAGATACTCTTCCGGTTCTTTCTCCTTCCACGGAAACACATTCTCGTGTCCCTGAAGCGGAATTAATCACAAGTAAGCACTTTGGTGCCCTTCTTCGAATTTATGGATTCTAGCGTTTCCAAATCCCTTTTTGCCTCTGACATTGTGCTGGAGATTAAAGATCTGGAAGATCTGGGCATTGATTCGACCTTCTTCCCTAATCAGAGTTGGATCGTGCACCCCACTCCCGATCCAGATGAGAGACGGTAGAGACTCGAGGTGGTCCTCGAGACTCGAGCGGATGAGGCGGGGCATGAAATGAGGTCGCAGAGATGTAAACAAGCGGCTTCCTCAAGAGCAGCCTGGCCCGGCCTTTAGGGGAGGTGTTTATTAAATTTTAAGATCCCGGAGGCGGGCTGCCCACACCCTCACCAACGTTATTCAGAACAATTAGGTGGGATGACCTTTAAACATAGTCGATTGGTGGTGGCTTGATGGGATTCTTGATCGTTCTTAAGAATGATGACATCAAGAATCCCGATAAGAAAAAGGAGATTGAGAAGTTGTTGAACCCCATCTCCAACAATACTTTTGATCAGCATGCCTTAAAGCCTAAGTCGCCCGATTCGTGGATATTGGGTTGTAGTAAAACATCATTTGTCGATTATCATGATGTATCTTGGTTTTCGCTTGATGTAATCTAGCCTTCGGGCTCTTATAATGTACCGACCTTCGGGCTTGTTGTCATTAATGAAATCTGCCTTTTTCTTTCCTTTATTGTGCCAACTTGATTTCCTTATGCGACTATAATCTGTTCGTATGTTCATTCGTCTTATTGGCATTGTGATTTTAGATTGAACCTCGCTTAGTCGTCTTATAAAGTTAGGGGAGGATCACACCGCTAGGGGTGGCGATCTCACCGCAAATATGTCGAAAGTCGTTCCCGGGGGAGGTCGATGTTTCATCTATGCGACCTCCCTGGGTTTAAACACAGGAATTGTGAAAAAGAAAATTTAACTAATTATTATTGACTCACCTGAAAGTTTACTAAAGATTAATCGGCCTCGACCCTACCGATTTATATTTAACAGTCGATTCAGTATGACCACAAGACATCCGTAATTCATCGCCCACTTCCCTTTTCCTCCCTCAATCTTGGTTTTCAGAGTGTGCTTGATGATCTTGTTCACAACTTCGACTTGACCGTTTGACTGAGGGTGATACGGGGTACAAAAAAGCTTGGTGATTTTCCATTTTCTAAAGAAACTATCGATCTTATGACCATCGAACTGCTTCCCATTATCGGATATAATTACTTGCGGTAGGCCGAATCTGCAGATGATGTTTCGCCATATGAATTTGATGACGTGATCCTGATCTATGGTCACCAAAGCCTCAGCCTCGGCCCATTTTGTGAAGTAGTCTACTGCGACTAGGGCGTACTTGACTGAACCCGAGGCTGTTGGTAATGGCCCGATGATATCTATCCCCCATTTCGCAAAAGGCCAAGGACTGAGGATGCTGGTGAGTTCCTCAGGTGCGACCTTGATTGATGGTGCGTGTATTTGACATTTGTGGCATTTCCGTGCGAAAACCATGACATCGGCCTTTAAAGTTGGCCAATAATACCCCTGTCTCATCGTCTTATGAGCGAGCGACTGACCCCCAGTGTGGTTTCCTCATACCCCATCGTGAATATCTTGCAGGATAGACTGCCTTTGCTCCGGGGTAACACATCGGAGCAGTGGTATGCTGAAGCCTCGCTTATATAGTTCGTTACCAACCAATGTGTACCTTGTTGCCCTTAATTGCAATTGCTTTGCCTGAATTCTGTCGGTTGGTAATGCCCCAATCATCAAGTAGTCGATTATGGGGGTCATCCAGCTTAAACTCGGGGTGTCTAGGGCAGTGACTGTTGTGTTAGCAGTGGAGGGGTGGGAGAGTTTTGTGATGGTGACATCCCTCATCTCTGCTGGTCCCTCCGAAGTCACTAGTCGTGCCAATGCATTGGCTCGGGAGTTCACATCCCTTGGTACTATCTTGATGTAGATTTGTTCAAATTTCAGGCAAAGTGCTTTGACGACCTCTTGGTAGGCCGACATCCACTCGTCTCGGGCCTCATACTCCCCTGATATCTGGCGTACTACGAGCTGGGAGTCGGTGTGTACTTGAAGTCGCTTGATGCCCATTGTGGTGGAAATTTCTAGACCGTTGATCAGCTCTTCATATTCGGCCTCGTTGTTGGTGGCAGGGAAATCGAAAGTGATGGCATTCTGAAAAGAAATCCCATCTGGACTGATTAACACAATTCCTGCCCCTGATTTGTTGGCAGTTTCTGAGCCATCTACGTACAACTCCCATGGTGGGCAGGTCGAACCCCTGGCCCCAGGAGGAGGTTAATTCAAAGATGAAGTCGGCCAAGGCCTGAGCTTTTATTGCAGGCCGAGCCACGTATGTTACCCCATACTGTCCAACCTCGATGGCCCACTTGAGGCATCGGCCTGATGTATCTGGTCGATGGAGCACGTTGCGAAGGGGTAAGGAAGTGAGGACCTCCACTTGGTGATCGAAGAAGTAAGGTCTCAGTTTCCTCACACTCATAACTAGAGCATAGGCTAATTTCTCTAGAAGAGGGTATCACTGCTCGGTTTCATTTAGCGTCTGACTGACAAAGTAAATGGGCAGATGGGTTTGACCCTCCGCCCGTACAAGCACTGCGCTCAGGGTGGTTTCCGAGGTCGCCAAGTATAGAAACATTTTCTCGCCAGGGACCGGTTTGGCTAAAATGCTGACGTCGGCCAGATATGCTTTGATCCTATCAAGAGCATCCTGACTCTCAGATGTCCATTTGAACCTCGCCTTCTTTCTGATGGTGTCGAAAATGGGCTTGCATTTATCCCCCATTCGGGAGATGAATCTGTTCAGAGCGGCCAGGCACCCCGCCAGTTTTTGAACGTCCTTTTTGGTTTTGGGGGCCCCCATATCCAAGATAGCCTGCACCTTGGCTAGGTTTGCTTCAATCCCCCGCTTGATGACCAGGTGCCCTAGGAACTTCCCTGATTCCACTCCGAAGTTGCACTTTTTCGGATTGAGTTTCATATTGAACTTCCTGAGTAGCTCGAAAGCTTGCGTCAGATGAGCCAAACGATCTTCCTTTTTTAGACTCTTCACGACAATGTCGTCGACGTACACCTCCACCAACTTGCCTATTTGCTCAACAAACATATGATTGACCAGCCTTTGATACGTTGCCCCGGCATTCTTCAAACAAAAAGGCATTCTCTTCCAACAGTACATGTTCTTCTCTGTTAAAAATGAAGTGTGCTGCCTGTCGGGCTCGTGCATAGCTATCTGATGGTACCCGGCAAATGCGTCCATTAAATACATCATCTCATGGCCCGCCGTATTATCGATTAAGTGGTCGATATGCGGCATCGGGAGGAAATCCTTGGGGCATACCTCGTTAAGATCTGTGAAATCGATGCAAAGTCGCCAAGTCCCATTTGATTTCTTTACAAGGACCGCATTTGCGACCCACTGTGGTTGGTCGGCCTGCATGATCAGGTCGTTGTCAAGCAACTTCTTCACCTCTTCAGCGAGGGCCGCATATTTTTCTGGACCAAACTTCCTTCTTTTCCGATCTACTGGTTTTCGGGCTGGGTCAATGTGTAACCAGTGACATGCGATCTCAGGATCGATCCCGACCATATCCTTGTGTGACCAAGCGAAAATGTCTAGGTTATTCTTGGATCCAATGATGATCTCCAGGTCTGGCTGGGCTGGGTCCACCTTGACCCTTTCGAGTTTCTCCCTGGGTACCGCTCTGGGTCTCCCGAGTCGTGGATCATCTATCTCGTCCTCGAGTATAAAATCTTCGGGCTCGGGACCCATTCTTGGATCAAACTCGTCACGCTTCCTCTTCTTACTTTTCTTTTCAGTATCCAACATGTTATCAGGCGTTTTGTGATCCAGTGTCATTATGTGACGACTAAACGTGTGTTCTGAATTTGAATAAGGCGAAGAATAAAGTAAACAATCTCTTGCATCTACTTGGTCACCTTTAAAGGGTGCCAACCAGCCCACCCTTGCTGGGGAACTTTACACAAAAATAATAGGTGGAGGACGCAGCCTCGAATTCGTGCTCAAATGGCCTCCCAAGGAAGCCGTTATAGGTGCTCGGGAGGTCGATTACAAGGAAATCTAGGAGCCTAGTGTTCCTGAACTTTTCATCCAAGGTGGATACGAGCTCCACAGACAAGCGGACCATGCCCAAAGGTTTGACTGTTGCGTTTCCGAAGCTCTTCACTGTATGATCGCATGGGGTGATGTATGCTTCGTAATCCCAGAGTTGGTTTAGGGTCTTTTTAAACAAAATATTGCAGAAGGCCCCCCCGTCGACCTGCATCCAGCATACAGTCGTCCCCATGATATTGGCTTTTATGACCAATGGGTCTATGTTCGGGTACACGACTCCAACTTTGTCTATTTCCTCGAACTCAATTTTGCGGGTTTCCTCGGTCACAGCCAAGATGGGCAGAACCATTCTTTGAGCATTCTCCATTGCCCTGACTTCTGCCTTTAGGCGACGCTTTGATGAGGAGGCCGGAGACAGGCCCCCTATCGTGGCAAGGGGCGAGATGGTGTGGATGACGCGACCTTCTGTGCCCTCTGGTATGGGCGGCACAGGCAGCTCGCCCTGTGCGGCCCCTATCACGGGCTCTCTTTGCACCTGATCTCCCGGCTCGGGTTGGCGGTCATGCTGTCGATCTTGCCCCCCCTGATTGTCTGCCCGAGGATTCTTGACAAACTCATTCAGCCGGCCATCTTCATAAAGCTTCCACAACTACTTCAACAAATCTCAACACTCGCTGGTGTAGTGTCCCCTCCGGTCATGATAGTGGCAATACTTGTTCGGGTTTTCCTGGCTTTTGTCTTTCATGGGGCGGGGTGCTCGCAACATGTCTCGTCCCTGGATCTGGGTATAAACATTACCAGGTGTCATACCCAGAGCCTCCATCAGCTTCACCGGAATGGACTCCTCAAATGGTTTGAAGCTGTCGGGTGTCTTGTAATGACCCCCGATTTTCTTGGAACCTTTCTTGGGCTCCGCGACTTCCTTTGTCTCTGAGAGTCGGGTCTTTAGCAATTCCATGGTATGGATGAGGTCGCTGGCCCTTTTCCTGAAATTGGCGTAGCTGGTCAGGTAGTCGGCGGTCATGCGCCGCCATAGCTTGGTTCCTCTTCTGAGGCCAGATACTGCCCCCAGCAGCTTGGCCTCGTCCCCAATGGGGTCGCCTTCAATGATAAGTCTATCGATCCTCTCAACATAGGATCGATCCGACTTCGTCTCCCCCTGACGCATGTTCATGAGCCTCTGCCTTGTTGCAGGTCGGGGCGCCATCGCCGTATAGTGGCCCAAGAATAATCGAGCCAGTTGCTCGAAAGTATCAATGGAGAGAGATGGCAGCGAAGTGTACCACATGTGGGCCTGGTCGCTCAGCGTCAGGGAGAAAAGTCTACACTTCGTATCATCCGATTCCCCCATTGAGGCCATAAACGCATTGTACTTCGCCATATGGACTCTGGGGTCTGTACTCCCGTTGTAGCGATCTAGAGCCGCTATGCTGATTTTCCTCTGGACAGGTGCCAGAGTGATCATAGTTCCCAAGGGCGAATCGGGGATGACAAGGTCAGTGTTAGACCCAGACGGTCCATCTTGGCGACCTGAGCGTAGCGCGGGTTACTGGCCCCCTGCCCGTGACCATGGTGGTATGCCGAATGTCTCGGCGATCCTCCGTGATGCATGTCCAAGGCCATGGCAAGATCTCTTTCCACTTGTTCATCATGACGTGGTTGAGAGTGAGCCTCGTCCGCGCCCCTCATGAGGGCCTTCCGGGCCTCTTGGCTTCCGAGGCGGGTGAATGCACTATTCAAACCCGCTGGTCTGTCCAGGGCCCGGTGGTTCCGAACGATGGCATGTTTAGCCGCGTTGTACGCTAGTTGGCCCGTGGACCGTCCCTTTTCCATCATAACGCGTTTACCTTTGGAGGTTCCGGCGTAATGGGCTATTTTCTTGGCTGGGGGTTGTTCCTCCTCAACGCCGAAATTGAGACGTTTCTTGTTGAGGACGGCCATCACTTCTTTGGCATCCTCCGGTGTTTGGACCAGATTTCACCAGTCGGGGGGAACCAGTCGGGGCTGCCCGATGAGTGGGCTGAGAACTCAGTGGAACCTCGACGCCATCACGAACATCGGTTTTATTCCCAAATACAGCTTTCCCCTGGTTGGTTGCCATTTTGTTTTTCTTAGAGTTTAGAAGGTGAGGTCTCCTTGAGAATTGTTGAAATTTTTCAAGAAATGTGTTCCCACAGATGGTGCCAATTGTTGTAACTGGTTTTTATCTACTCAGTTAAACAATAATTATTATGAAATGCGTATGCTAAAGGAACTCGAATCAGGGAAAGAGACAAAGAAGTTGGTGACCCAGTTCGTCTTTGGAATCAGACTACGTCCGGGGGCGTCCAAGCCAGGGAGAGGATGTATGTAAATGCCTAGAAGTCTAAGTTGTTCGACCTTTTACAGAGGCGACCGTGGTGGCCTATTTATACTATGACTCCCACCCTTTGGGTGAGAATTTACATAAGGAATAATGCCTATGAAAGGGCTACAATATCGGGAACCATTAATCTCGCCTTGACAGGCCAGAAATCGTCCATCTTCGGCGTGCGCCAATCGTGGAGCGGATGTGGAGGTTGGATTAGTGGTGTGTCGGGGGCTGTCATCGACCATGTGAACTGTATAGCTATGGCTGGTGCAGGTCGCTCCCGACTTGAGAATATAAAGTGGAAATCGCATCGCGACTTCCCGAACTGCCGACTACCCGAGTTGCCGACCTTTGCGACTTGAAGGTTTGGTCTTGTGGGAATTACGTGGGCTGATCCCTTGGTCCCCTCGCCGAGGTTGCTTCATGCAGTCTTTGTTGGATTGTTTATGATCCTTCGTGCCCAGGTGGGAGGTCGGGTTTATCCATGCTACAATAAATGGATCTGCTAGATTGTCTTCTGACGTGATTTTTGCCACCTCTATATCGCCTCTCTTAACTATTTCTCGTATAAGATTGTATTTCCTTTCAATGTGTTTGCTGGCCTTGTGGGCTCTCAGTTCCCTTGAATTTGCAACTGCTCCGGCATTATCACAGTAGACCGTGATGGTGCTGAGCAAATTCGGTACTACGTCCAAGTCCACTAGGAAGTTTTTGAGCCAAACTACTTCTTTCGCTGCCTCGCAAGCTGCTACGTATTCAGCTTCCATGGTAGAGTCCGCTATGTATTTCTGCTTAACGCTTCTCCCTATCATGGCTCCTCCGCCCATGCAAAACACACTACCCGGGGTAGATTTTCTGGAATCTAGGTCGATTGGAAATCCGAGTCCGTGTAACCGATGGGAATCAGACTGTCTGACTGATAAACAAGCATTCTATCGCGAGTTCATTTCAGATACTTCAGAATGTTTTTAACTACTGTCCAATGTTCTTTCCCTAGATTACTCTGATATCTTGCTACCATGCCGACGGCAAAGTAGATATCCGGCCTCGTGCACAGCATAGCATACATAAGGCTTCCAACATCCGAAGAAGCATAAGGAATGTCTTTCATGTCATCTATCTCCCTTTGCGTCTTAGGGCACATTCTTTGGATAGATGGATTCCATGTTAAAAAGGTACGAAGCCTTTCTTGGAATCGTGCATGCTGAATCGCTTCAAAACAGTATCTATGTATGAGGCTTGCAATAAGCCTATCATCATTTTCTTGCGATCTCGAGTGATCTTGATTCCAAGGATGTGACCGGCTTCCCCTAAGTCCTTCATATCAAAATATTTTGACAGCCATGCCCTTACGTCTGACAAAACCTTTACATCGTTTCCGATGAGCAGAATATCATCTACGTATAGTACTAAGAATACCAATGCGGTTCCGACATGCTTTTTGTACACACAACTTTCGAACTCGTTTTATCGAACCCGTAAGACTTTATAACTTGATCAAAACATTGGTTCCAAGCACGCGATGCTTGCTTCAGTCCGTAGATGGACCTTTTGAGCTTGCAAACAAGATGTTCTTGGCCTTTTTCAATGAAGTCTTCGGGTTGTTGCATATAGATTTCTTCTTCAAGGCTTCCATTGAGGAAAGCTATCTTGACATCCATTTACCAGATCTCGAAATCGAGATGCGCAGCTATCGACAAGAGAATGCGGATAGACTTTAGCATGGCTACAGGAGAAAAGGTTTCCTCATAGTCGATCCCTTCTTTCTGAGTGTAACCTTTTGCCACAAGTCTAGCTTTGAAGGTTTCCACCTTTCCGTCCGATCCCTTTTTTCTCTTGTATACCCACTTGCATCCAATGGGTTTGACCCCATTAAGTGGTTCGACGAGCTCCCACACCTTATTTTGATCCATAGAACCCATTTTGGCTTTCATTGCTGTTTGCTAAGAATCCGCATCCTTGTCACGGATTGCCTCTTTGTAAGTCCATGGGTCCGATTCATTTTCGCCGGGGATCAAGTCCGAAGACTCTCCTATCTCCATGAATCTTTCGGGCTATCGGATTACCCTCCCACTGTGACAAGGTTCCAGTTGTGTAAGTGTGTCGTTTGGTATATCGACTTGTATAGTTGGCATTGAGGTAAGCCCCTTTAGCTCATTCAAGGTAATCTCACTTCTGGGCTTCTTGTCATTCATATAGTCCTCTTTCAAAAATCTAAAGTGTGTACTGATTACCATCTTTTGATCTTCGGGACCAAATAACATGCACCCTTTTGTTCCCTCGGGGTATCCTATAAATAGGCTTATTCTGATCTTGGATCCAATTTACCGGCTTCCTTGTCTAGCACGTATGCGGACACCCCCAGGTTCTAATGTGTCCTAGACTGGGCTTGCGCTCGGTCCACAATTCTTTAGGGGTTTTGGGAATCGATTTGGATGACACCAAGTTTAGAATGTAAGCCGTCATTTCCAAGGCGTGACCCCAAAACGATTTGGGTAGATCCGCATAACTCATCATTGACCTGACCATTTCTAAAATAGATCTGTTTCTTCGTTCTACAACCCCGTTTTGTTGAGGGGTTCCGGGTGCAGTTAACTGGGATACGATCCCTTTATCCGATAAGTAGTTCAAGAATTCATCGCTGAGGTATTCGCCTCCACGACCAGATCGTAGAGACTTGATACGTTTTTCCCTATGATTCTCTGCTTGAGCCTTAAATTCTTTGAATTTTTCAAAGGTCTCAGATTTATGCTTCATTAGGAAAACGTATTCGTATCTTGAGTAATCATCGATAAAAGTAACGAAATACTCATAGCCTCCTCTTGCTTTGATTGACATTGGACCACATACATCGGTGTGAACGATCTCCAACACTTCCTTGGCTCTATTCCCTTGGCTCCAAATGCCCTTTTGGTCATTTTACCCTCCAAACACGATTCGCAGGTTGGAAATGGTTCAACCTGGAGAGACTCCAACGAACCATCTTGGACCAACCTTTGGATCCTCTTTGGATTGATATGAACTAGTCTTAGGTGCCATAGAAGTGTTTCATTCACGTTTTCTTTTAGCCAAAACAGTCGATGTGTTATATGATGCATTTCGTGAGTGGTGTGCACAGTTAATTGTGTAGAGATTATTCGACAACGTTCCATGACAGATAAAATCATTATTTAGAGTAATGGTAACAACTTTATTAAAAGTAACCGAATATCCATCAAGAAAAAGTTTAGAAACTGAAATTAAATTCTTTCTAAAACTAGGAACGTAAAGAACATCTCTCAAAATTAAAACTTTGTCTTCAAAAGACAACTGCACTTCTCCCACTGCTTCAGCTGCCACTCTCGTAGCATCGCCCAGTGTGATGAGGATCTCACTTCCACTTAGTTGCCGGGCCCTTTTGTACCCCTGTAAAGTGAAACAAACATGATCAGTGGATCCCGTATCAACTACCCACGAATGGGAAGCATACGCCGCCAAACAAGTTTAATCAACTAGTGCGTGAGAATTACCTTTCTTTTCATTCCTCAAGGGTTTGGAACAGGCTGACCTCCAGTGTCCTTTCTCACCGCAGTTAAAACACTTTCCCTTGGGGACCTTCTTGACACTCAAACATTTGACTGTTTCTATCTCGCTTTTCTTGATGATGAGATTGCATTGGTCTTGACAGTTTTTTTCCTCATCAATCTTGTCCCCATTGACCTAGATTTTGAGAGGAGACTTTTAGTCACCAATGCTTCATCCTCCTTTCCTAAATGCTTCTCTATTGTCTCCAAAACCTCTTGTAGAGTATCCATAGTGAATATGCAATCGCTCATCACAAAACTAAAGTAGAACTCGTCAAAAGATTTTGGGAGAGTTAGGAGGAGGACATCAATTTTTGATTCATCACAATACTTAGCACCAAGATAATCAAGTTTGTCAAAATAGCGTTTGACTTTGAGAACATGATCCCTTACGGGTATTCCTTCCGTCATTTTTAGCTTAGCCATGTCATTGTTTCTCAACTAACTGATCATGCGGTCTTTTGTTGTAAACATTTCTTCAAGACTTTCCATGATTTCCGCAGCAGATTCAATTCACTTATGAATGTATCTCAAATCATCAGACAAAGAAGCCAAGATTATACATTTCATAAGCTCATTTGAACGCTCCCAGTCATCAATCTGAAGTTTTTCCGCATTAGTTGATCTTTTAGTCGGCTTGTCAGGCTTTTGCACGCCAAGAACCCAATAGTGTTTTTGTTGGGTAGTGAGGACAATTTTCATGTTTCGTTTCCAAATCCCATAGTTTTCACCAGAAAGTTGGTGTTCATTGAGTGTATATAACAGTGGATTAAAAGGTTGCGACATGCTAAACTGAAATAAATAACGATTTGCATAAGCATAAAACTATCACAAAATTCGACCACATGTTTCATATTAAAATCTCAAAAAAATATGAACATGCATCAGCCAACATCTCAAAACAGTTTAAATAAGCCACGTGGGGTGGGTCATTATTTAAACACATTCAAGCAGGTTACAAACAAGAATAGTTACAAACCTTTAATATCCAGATTAATAGTTGGCTCTCACTTGACCAATATAAAATTGACAGGGACTTCGGGGAAGTATATGCATATCAATTTTATATCTAAGTAATAACCATGATTAAATACAGAATTATTATTTCGCTTTAAACGAGCCTCGTGGGGAGGGTCATCGTCGCCATTAATAATAATCCACAATCATCCGTTTGGAATTTATTCATGTGAAAGCTATCTTTTGGCCGTCCCGTGGGGGAAATTTCTCCAAAAGAATTCACAAATAAATAAATCATGGAGGCCAAAATTAATTCAATTTTATTATCCGGAATAAAATTGTTAATTAATTATATAAATCATACTTAGTAATTTTCGAAAGTGAGATTTTTCAAAGCAATTACCCATGCATCACATATTCTAAACATAGTTAAATACGCACGAAAAATAAAGCAAACGTCAAAACAAAAATTAAACATATTGGGCACATATATCCAATTGTCACGGTTAATTTTATCATGTCTTGATCTTGAGAAATCGTCCTTATTGTCTTCTTCGTTCGTCTCGAAAAGCTCCCACTCAATCGTCTCGAAAAATCGCCACGTCAAGCTATGTCATCGACCAGCTCGCGGGTCGGAGTGCACGCCTTGCACTCCCTGGTCGTGTCGTCGGCGACGTCTTGGCGCTACCAAGATAAGCACACCAAAAGACGTCATCAGAGTAACGTTCGACGCTTCTCGGCAGATCTCGGTAGGCGCACCAGCGTGCACACCAGTGTGCGCCCACGCGAGCGCTCGTGTTCCCGCCCATGCCCAATCTCGTCTGACGTCTTGCCCCGCATCGTCTCGCGTCGCCCTGGTCGTCGCCCACAAGATCAAGATCTTTCGCCCGAAGACTCCGCCGTCCAGACATCGCCGGCACGATCCTGCGCAGGCGCCAAAGCCCATCGCCGCGCCCCCACGCCGTACAAGCGCAGGCGCGTCCGCGTCGTGCGCGTGCCTCTCTTGGCACGTTTCACGCGACGCACGCCGCCTGCGCCCGGTTCCGGATCCGTCTTCGTCTCCGCCTCCGTCTTCGATCCGGTTACGATTTATTTACAAAATAAATAAACCTAGATCTATACTAGTCTATTACATTGAACGAATCAAACAAATCCTAATCTACTGGTGGATTTTCTCACGAGGCAAAACAAATTCGAACGAATCGAATTAAAAATCACAATTTATATGCATGCATAAATAAACATTCATCAAATACCGTGACAATTGGATACCTGCAAAAAAGATCTAGCAATTCTACTATCCAATTCCAAATTTAATGAACAACGACTTAAATTACAATTTAAAATTCAGAGCCCGAAATCGTGGCTCTGATACCAGTTGTTGGGGAATAGTGGGTGCACGGATCTATTCTGGGTGAATTTAAATACAAATTTAATTCTGACAATTATTACTAGCATGAATTAATCCTATATTAATTCAAATAATAATTCAACAACAAATCATGCATACAAGTTTGTCACATAAATCCTACGCATGCGGAAAAGCTAGGAGTTTACGTGAACTAACCTCTTGGAGTTACAATCGTCTAGAAGGTGGATCCCGTTCACACGAACACACCAAAAAGTCTTCCCAAGTATTCCCAAGTCCTTGCTCGTCAATCCGGTGGAAGGACACTCGCGAACAATTAACAAAAGGGAAAATAAAAATTATATTGCACCACCTTTGTGGATTTCTAATTTTTTCAACACATGGAATTGCATTGGGGATGAAAAATTCATCCCCTATTTATAATATAGGGGGGGGGACGAAAATTTAGGGCTTTAGGCGAGATTGGGAGATTTCCTTGCTTCTTCTCCAAGAAACGATTTTGGATATATCCAATATATTCTATTTCCCAATATATCTCCCAAATAAAATCTTCCCTCCTTATGTTATGGAATTTTCAAAAATATCCTAATAAATAACAAAGTGGGAGATTTCTTGAATTTAATGAGATAATCTTGTATTCCAAGAATACTTATCTTCATTCCATTACAAAATTCAAAGAAAATCTTTCTCCCTCTTTTATTTATAATTTTCGAAATTTTCAGAAAAAATTAGGCAACAATAATTTATTTTATTTTAAACACCTTTTCCAGTTATTGAACTTTATGTTTGGGCTACTTAGGGGGCCTTTAGGAGAATTAAGATTGGACCTTCCAATGGACTTTGAATTTTCAATATTGAGCCACAATATTATTCAAGCCCATAAATATTAATTAATCCCACTACATAATTAATATTGCACTATCCATCTTAACCCATATTACTGTTAATATGGCTCCCGGTTATTATTTTCCGTGTTTAAGATTATCTAATCCATTAATTAATTTAAGCCACTGAAATAGCTTTATATTAATTAACATCTTTTTCTTTGGTTAAGAAACGGCTCAACATTATTATCCATACCGGAAATAAATTCCACTTGCAAGATTTGGTATGATAAATCTTATGAGCCTCCCAAGGGGACAAATCAAACAAGACGTACTTGCACACGTTTCACCGTATTAAATCTTAGCAATCGTCGTGTAATCAATATCATTGCCCAAGATACAAGGTATTGAATCTCAATGATCCTCTTCCCATCATAAGTCAAAGCAACGGCTATTGATTGCACACGATCCTATTTAAGGAACGGAGATTAAGAAATAATGAACCACTGAGGTCTAATTCTTCTATTTTCAGTGCTGAAGAATTTGTCCTCATGTAGGTCCTATTCAGTGCAACATGATGCACTGGTGCAATCTCTTGGTCAAGACAAGCCAATCTGAGCCTTACACCTCAACCTTTCATGATGGTTTGTTCATTTCCATCTAGGTCGTGAAAGTGTACTTTTAGTTACAAGGGACTGTTAATTTAATCTTCTGTGATCTGATATCACTAAATTAACTACAATGTAACACGTACTTCTTATTGAACAATTATGTAGTAAATATATGTAACATTCGATGATATTTAAAGCATCAGTGATAAATAATTTATTTCAGTAAATAAGACAGAAATTCAGTGTGATTATACAAAGTAAAAGCATACTTTCCAGTATAATCCCAACAGGAAGTTTATCACTAAGTGATCCTCTTTCAACCAGTGGGAGTGTAATTGGAGTTGCATTGCCCGAGCAACGAACTCCAAATGGGCTGAATGAGAATAACATAGTTCAAACTCTCGCCCAAGAGGCATCCGGAAGTGCTCAAGGAGCATCCGGAAGTGTCACTCTTGAGGTCTCCCCGGTCGACGATGAAATTGCCGCACCATAAAATTTTCACGATCAGAATGTGCAGCCTGAGCAACCACAACTCCGTAAGTCCACTAGAGTTCGTAATCCACCCACAAGATATTATGGTTTCCTCGTAGAGGAGCATGATGACGTGGAGATCCCGGATAAGGATGAACCTAGAACTTACATTGAGGCAACATTAGATGTTGACTCAAAGAAGTGGCATGAAGCCATTAAATTCGAGATGGACTCAATGTACGTCAATCAAGTTTGGGACTTGGTTGAATTGCCGAAAGGGGTTAGACCCAGAGGTTGCAAGTGGGTCTTCAAATGAAAGATCGATGCAAATAGCAAGGTACAAACCTACAAAGCTAGGTTGGTGGCGAAAGGTTACAGCCAACGTGAAGGCATTGACTATGACGAAACTTTCTCACTAGTTGCTATGATCAAGTCCATTCGAATTTTACTTGCGATAGCAACACACCTAGATTATGAGATTTGACAGATGGATGTCAAAACAACTTTCCTCAATGGCAACATTGATAAGGAAGTGTTCATGACTCAACCTGAAGGTTTCATATCAAAACCAAAATCTAATCTTGTGTGCAAGCTTAAACGGTCCATTTATGGATTGAAGCAAACTTCTAGGAGTTGGAATATCCGATTTGATGAAGCTGTCAAATCATTTGACTTCGTCAGAAACTCGGAAGATCCGTGCGTCTATCGGAAATGCTGTGGGAAGAATATTGTATTCATAGTTGTGTATGTCGATGACATACTCATTATGGGAAACGATATCCCACTCATGCAGTCCGTGAAAGAATGGCTGTCAAGGACCTTCATGATGAAGGATCTTGGAGAAGTCTGCTACATATAGGGATCAAGATCCATAGGGATAGATCCAAGAAGATGTTGGGGTTGTCACAGTCCACCTACGTAGACAAGGTGTTAAAGTGATTTGCGATGGAGAACTCCAAGAGAGGTTCTCTACCGGCATGTCATGGGATAAAGCTGTTTAAGAAGGATTGTCCTTCTACAGAAGTTGATATCTAGCGCATGAAGGATATACCATATGCATCTGCAATTGGATCCATCATGTACGTCATGACTTGTACTAGGCCAGATGTGACCTTCACTGTCAGCACTACTGGTAGATACCAACAGAATCTAGGTGAACCCCACTGGATTGCTGTCAAGAACATTCTTAAGTACCTCAGACGTACTAAAGATTGCTTTCTGGTCTACGGAGGTCAGTCAGCGCTAGTCGCGACCGGCTATGCTGACGCAAGTTTTCAATCTGATTGTGATGATTACAAGTCACAATCGAGTTATGTCTTCATTCTCAATGGTGGAGCGGTTAGTTGGAATAGTTCCAAGCAAGAGACTACCGCAGACTCAACAACCGAAGCTGAGTACATTGCTGCGGCAGAAGCTGCCAAAGAAGTTGTCTGGATAAAACAGTTCTTAAATGAACTAGGGGTAGTTCCGAGTGCCAGTAGTCCAACAAAGTTGTATTGTGACAATACTGGTGTGGTTGTGCGCAAGCTAAGGAATCGAGATCCAATAACAGAAACAAGCATGTACCGAGGCGTTATCACTTGATAAGAGAGATAATCGCTAGAGGAGAAATAGAGTTGGAACGTGTCCCCACGGAGGATAACCTGGCTGATCGTTTCACCAAGGCTTTGAGTGTTCATGTACACACTAGACATTTTGATGGTCTAGGGGTTAGACATGTAGGTGATTGACTCTAGTCCAAGTGGGAGATTGTTAGTGTTAGTGTCCTAGAGCCAATCCTTTGTAAGGATATAATACTCAGATAATATTCAGTATTGGTTTAATATTATTATTTGTTTAATATTAAATGTATGGCGTTACACTCATTAGAATATTATGTTTGGTTGTTTGCATTTATTCTTATATGTGTTCCCTTTAGTCACTGCTGTCACTGAGTGAGTGAGAACTCAGATGACTTAAGCATGATTCTTAAATAGCCCCAATCGAGGATCATCAAGAAAGGGATATTGATGATGCAATAGAGATTGGTGTGCGATCTGCATCATACTCTTAGAGAGTGTAGTAAGATCTCACTTACTACGAGATACTAGGTATCTCATGATGGATGCACAAATATCTTAGAGGGTATTGGTATACCCATCCGAGAAACTGTTTGATGTAGTTCTACTATATGTGTCTACGGGTCTCTCGGTTAGTGGGAGCGATACGATACTCCTTTGACTTGAGGTCAATACGCACGACATGTGTGGAGTGATGAACTTTGACCATGACCGATGCTTGCACCCTTCCATGGGTAGATATGTCTTGGATTGGGTTCATCACAAAGTCCATGTGCGTGGTAGTTGAGCCAAGAAAAGGATTCATTCCTCAAAGTGGATTTAGAGAGAATACTCACCTTCTCATCATAATTGGATCAAAGTCATTGACCAATGCAGGTCAACTTGGGCTTTGTGGCCAAGTGTGACATAAGTGATCAATTAGTGATTTGAGATAAAGTGATTAAGTTATTTGAATAGACACTTCATCATGTTCAAGACTAATCGAGTATTCGTGAATGAAAGGAGAAAATCGTAATAGCCCACGTTACAGTTACAGGTAGTTGCATGTTTCTCGCAACGTACCTCATATATTGAGAATTTCTGATTTATTGACTAGGGTTCAATTAAGACCGTTAGTTTGACTAATCACTAGGTATATGAGGGCCTATGGGTCACACAACAAGTAGTTCCCTTTTACGGATTATAGTTGGTTGATTAAATGTTAAATTGGATTTAATATTTAATTTATGGAGAAGTAATTAATAATAGATTAATTTGGAATTAATTATTATTAATATTTAATTAAATTTGATTTAATTAAATAAGAATTCCCAATAATTATATTTGGAATATAATTGTAGGATTTATTATATATGGAAATAAATCGTAGAGATTTTCATATAAGACATTTAAGTTGGGCTAGCTTAAGATTTAAGTTGGGCCTCCCTATATATACAAGTTCTTGGGAATTCACAAACAACGTTACTTCATATTTTCTCCATAAGATCTAGAGTTTGGATTTTCCTAGCAAATCTGTCTCGGGATTCAACGCTGGAAAATCCGTGCAAGTCTGTAATTGGGGATTACGTGGATACCATAGTAGAGGAATCTGCACTCGAGTTACTGTAAGATTTCTCGTTATGATTATTGTAATCTGTATGCAATTAATTGTTCGTTGTTGGTGAACTTTAATTTCCGCTGCGCATGTGATTACGTGTTTTGCGTGCCTCTATTTTCCAACAACAACATCATACGTTACCACACCATGTTCCCACAAAAATATCAAATCACGGATCAGTGGTTGCAAAAACACGTCCAATTTATCCTTTGGATTCTTTGGGCCTGGCACCAGAACCGTAAGAAACATGAATTGATCCTTCATGCACAACCATGGGGGTAGATTATACGGTGTCACTATCACTGGCCATGATGAATATTGTTTCCCATGCGCCCCAAACGGTTTAAAACCGCCAGTGCTCAAGCCCAACCTCACGTTCCGAATTTCTGAAGCAAATTCAGGTTGCTACTGGTTCAAGCGTTTCCAAGCCTGTGAGTCTACAGGGTGACGCATGACACCTGAGTGGTCATTAGAGCAACGTGCATGCCATGTCATATCCTTCCCTGTAGCATTCGACTGATACAACCTTTGCAGTCGCGGAATGATAGGAAAGTAAAACATCTCCTTGAAAGAACGTTTCTTTCTAAGTCGACCATCAACACCACGAGAAGCAGGTTTGAACCGTGGCCTCCCACAAAACTTACAGTGTTCAAGTTCACCATCTGCACCCCAGTATAACATGCAATTACCCGCACAACACTGGATCCTCTCCACTGGAAGACCCATCTCACTCATCAGTTGTTTGCTATCAGAAAATTTCTTGGGCACCAGACTATTCGGACAAAGAACACGAATCGCATCAACCATTTGATTATAGCCCCTTTCTGAAAGTCTGTTTTCAGTTTTAATGTTCAGCAAATAGGGCATTGTATGATAACTGTGAATGCGATTCGCAACCAGGCATTATATCTCGATTCGCTGCACGAAGCATGTTATAAAAATGTGCAGCATGCTCATTAGGGGGTTCATCATTCACATTTAAGTGAGGACCAGAGGTTAAGTCCGTCATCATATTGTGGTACGAGCTAGATGCAAAAGTCTCGTCAATCGGCCCGTGTGAAGTCGACTCAGACGCATGATCATTGTATTCATGACCCCACATTTCCTCACCGTGATAAATCCAATTACAATAATTGGGCATGAACCCATTTCTGTACAAATGGGCTCTCACCTCATCAGGTTCATGATACGTATTATTGTTCCGACATCTAAATTTGTTGCAAGGACACCTAATCTTTCCCTGAATCATCCCATTACTAGTGGCGAAATCTATAAAAGATTCAAGGCCATTGTAGAATTCGGGAGATATGTTGCCATTAATCAATCTAGAACCATACATCCAACGTAAACGGATGGAATAATCCATATCAATTATCTGTTTAAAATTAAATATTAACGAATTAATTAGTATTCAAATTGCCTAATTAATAATTAATATTTTCTAAAAATTTCGGCAGAGTTTCGTCTTATTTTATCGTATTCCCCATTTAATAGGCATTTCCTACGTGCATCCATTTCCGACTTAATCAATTAAAATCAATCAAGTCGGAACACACATGTTCTACAACAAGCAATAACCAACATTCATCATCATCAATCCCTCCACTCCAACGTCCAACGTAATTAATATATTAAATAATATTAAATAATTAAACAACTAATTAATACTATATATATACACAAATAACATAAATAATTATACGAATTAAGCTAAATAATATTAATGTAAGCATGCAATTATCAAATTAATTTTAGTTAAATTAAATTAAAATTTAAGCTATTACAATTAATACTAAATACGTAGACAACTAATTAAAATCACATACATAATATACTAATATGAAATAGTTAAACAAATAATTAATTAATAATACATATATACACAAATAATATAAATTAAATAATTTCTAAAGTAAGTTACAAATTAAGCTAAATAATATTAATGTATTAATGTACACCTATTGGCTAGTAATTAAACTAAATAATACTAAACATGCAATTATCAACTAATAAACTAAACATGCAATTATCAACTAAACATGCAAATAAATTTAAATTAAATTAAAATTTAAGCTAATACAATTAATACTAAATAGATAGACAACTAATTAATATTACATACATAATTAATTAATTAATTAAAATTTACCTTAAGTGTCTCTCTTCAAGCTCCTCAAGTATATCTTCTTTCTAAATTCTACACAATTAAATTACAAATATTAACAAAAAAATCGACCACTTATTAATATTAAGAAAAAAATCGATCCATTAAATAATTAATATTAAACAATTAGTTAATACTTATATAACTAATAACACTTCAAATAACAAAAAAAAAAAAACTCACCCGAAATGAACTCTTCCCCTGCAGATGCACTCCTCTCCCCACTGAAACGAACGAAATGGGCATTGAGGCAGTGTTATTATACACTGGGTGACGGCATTGAAGAGGGTAGGTGCCCTCGGTAAATGTTTCTCCCAGGCAACTCTGCAACGACAGAAAAGCACCATTGGCGACGGGGAAAGGCGGTCAGCAAGGCTGTCGCTGACTGTTGGCGACAGCTGACCGCGCCCTTGTTAATTTTGCGACGGCTTTATCGAGGGTGTGCTCTCGTTAATTTTGCCGACGGCTTTAACGAGAGTAGATGCCCTCGTTAAATTTAACGACGGCTGGACCCTCGGAAAGACCCTCTTTTTTTAGTTCCCTCTGTAATGCCGTCGTTAATTAACAAGGGTTTGTTCCCCCTCGTTAAAAACACTCGTTAAATCAGTGTTTTTTGTAGTGAAAGTTAAATCTTACCCTACTCAAATCCTAAAATAAACACATATATTTACTATTTATCAAGAATTCTAAAACTTTGACTTGCTCCACACACTTAAATCCCAAAATAAACGCAGCCTTAAGGTTTAGTGAATGAACTATAAATAATAATTTAGTGATGCACATTAAAAGAAAAAGTATTCGATTATCTATCCAATGAAATTATCATTTATAGATTTTAAAGTATGAGAAATCGTCTTGATCAATTGTAATTCAAAATTTTATTGATTTTAAAGTATGAGAAATCGTCTTGATCAATTGTAATTCAAAATTTTATTTATTTCTAGTATTTTTTGTTTTATACTATATGCTTAATTTTTATACGTTTTTAAATTTGTGTTTTACCTAAATAGAATTTCTGCATCCACCCTGCCCACATTCCATGAAATTACTTTGTCGTAAAGCAGTGGACAATTATTTTAATGTACTGATGCAAGACAGTGGACGATGTGAAACTAAAATAATAAAGAACCATTATCAGATTTCATTATTGCTTAGAAAGGAGAAAAGAGCCTCCAGGGATATCATTACAAATGACTACATATTTTAATTTATTTAATATTATTACTATTAAATATATAAAACCCAGATTTAATCCTAATTATGACCCCTAAATCCTAATGATAACAAATATAGGATCGGAATTGCAACTGTTGGGGTGAGATAGTAAAAGGAGAGATACAGATGAAAGTAGAAGAATAATTAGAATAATGTGATCGATGAATAAAGTATTATTTTTTAATTTATGCCATGTTAAAAGGGTGTTGAGAGGTCTCACAAAAGTAAGTTAGAGAGAGATAAAAGCAGATGGTGTATAGTTGAAGAATTTTAGTCTCATCATCATGTGCTTTGTCCTCATGGTGTGATCACAATATTCTCTCGTTTTATTTATAAATTTATATAATAATTAGATTCATTAAAATGGCCGAAAGCTGTAAATATTATTGGAATATTTTAGTTTTGATGAATTATGCCAAAATATTACCAACTTGTGTTTTTGAAGCTAATCTACAGATAACAAGTTGAGGGGGAACGAGAGAACAAGTTGAGGGGGAACTCACGAAATCAGATGAAGATGATCGAGATCGACGAGGTCATAGATTTAGACCCGATCGAGATCGATGAGTAAGATGAGTTCCGAGTTAACCGATAAAGTCGCGGCAAAATCGAAGAAAGAAAAGTTAAGTCAGCTGATCAGAAGATCAGATGACCTGATCAGATGACCAGATCAGAAGAGGAGGTTGCAGATCAGAAGAGGAGCAGATGAGACTGATAGAGATCAGACGTGACCGAGATCAGATAAGATAACCTGATGAAACTAACCTGATGTACTAATCTGATGCAGATAAACTGATATGCTGACCTGATGCTATACTGATCTGATCATGTGAGCCGATCGATCAAAGTAGAAGAAATCGACATCGAAACCGTAAATCTGATACCGATCAAAGCGAGAAGAAATCGAAGAGAAGTCATCAGAAGACAAGTCATCTGAAGTCATGTTCATCGAGAATCGAACGCCATCGATGATCGGTTACTCGAAGTGCTAGTGACCGAGGGTCGATTATCGAAGTCGAAGAAGTGAACTCGATTAGCCCGAGTGTCAAGATGCCCCGACGACAAAGGTCCGCCAAGAGAAGTCTGCTGAATCAAGAATCCTGAAGACCCAGAAGAAACCTGAAGACTCAGAAGACCCTGGAGATTATAGCCATTAGATTCAGCTGGCGTGGACCAATGAGAGGAAGACAACCAGCCTGAAAAAAGCTGCAGAAGCTACAAAATAGTATGGATTTGAATGAGACTCCATCCAACGGTAACATTCAAATCCACACTATAAATACAAGTTCTTCCTTCATTATTCGGGTGGAGAATGTGGAAAAAGATGCTACAGAGCTAAGAGCCACATACACAAAGCATTCCCACCATAGAACACTGAGCAAAAAATACACGCATATATTCAGAGTTTTCTACCCTAGATCTAAGCACAAATGTAATATCCTAAGCTTAGAGAGATTTTCCCATCCTTAGCATTGAGGCTAAACAAATGTAAGGGAAAATCTCAACCTAGTTGGAAACCAAACAAACCTTACCCAAATCAGTGATAGGTTAAGTTTGTAGGTGAGTGAGAACTCGGTAAACATCTATAGGCGATCCCGTAAGGGTGACAAGTCCCGTTTGAGTGTGAACTCGGTAAACATCTAAGCAATCCCGAAAGGGAGGGTAGACGATTCCGTGAGGGTGATAAGTCCTGTTTGAGTGTGATCTCGGTAAATATATGTTGGGTGTTGGACTAACACGTTAAACTAAGTCCAGTTGGTTAGGTTGATGCCCCTTGTAATAGGGAAGAGTGGATGTAGGAGTTGGACTCCGAACCACTATAAAATCGTGTGTTCTTTACTGTTTTATGTTCTTACTTGTCATATGCATTTGATTATAAGCAAAACACACATCGTTCTTAAAATAAAAAAAAATTGGAATCACTCTGCCCTCACCCCTATTTTATATGCATTACATGGTATTTTCCGCACTCATGGGTTTTCAAAACGGGACCAACATCTCAACTGCCAACTAGAAAGTGAAAAAAGGGAATGGTAAAGTGTGGAAATTAATTAGTATGTGTACGGTTGTCAAATTGGCTCAACTCAAATGGTTAGAGCACCACTGCCTAAAATCGAGAGGTTCTTGGTCCTAGACATACTTCCCCCCTTTTATGGAATTTAATTTCGGATTTTCCATCCTCGGATTGGATTGGAGAAGGTGCAGTCTACCGTGTGGTATAAATAACTCATTGTAATAGATTATCTATCTGTCTGGAAAAAAAAAATTAGTATGTGTACAGTTTGCAATTGGTGGTACCTGATTAAAATTAAAGATATTCAACAGCAAAAACTGTGTGGGAGTTTTTTATTTTATTTTAAAAATGTTAAATAATCCAAATGACAAAATTAGCCAGAAAATTAGAAGCACATACAATTTATTTAGCTCGAGATTTTGTAATTCGGACTAAAATTGACACAAAATGACACAATTTAAAAGTTAGTGCCCTAAATTTTCAGTCGAAAAAAAAAAAGTTCTTAAATTGCTTTTAATTACCATCTGACAGTTTGACCTGTGCCCAACCCCTCCAAAAGCAAGCAATATATATGATTAAATTCATTTATCCAGCTTGATGGAAATTAATCACCGTCCATGAATTTCATCTAATATTATTGAGACTCTTTACCCAAATTACAGATAGCTAAGTTGCAGCTTTTAGTTTTTCGTTTCTACCTTTATGTAATTTCAATATATACATATACAGTACTCCATCCGTCCCATAATTAACCTTATAGTTACCGTGTGCTCTGGTTTTAAGAAAAAGTGATAAAGTGTTGGGGTAAAAAGAATTATTTATTAATATTTTATGTGATAAAGTGATAAAGTGGAATAGTTGGGGGTAGAAAGAGTTGTTTATTAATATTTTATATTTTTTTTTTTTGACGGAAAAAATAAATTTATATGATAAAGTGATAAAGTTGATATTTCCATTTAAGAGAATTGTCAGTTAAGTTTGGGACGTAAAAAACGGAAACTGTAAGATTGAGTTTGGGAGAGGGGGAATACTAGTTTGAACAGCTAGAGCCTAGGGATCAACTAAGACGTTAAAGGGCCATTTTAACTTTAACACTACAGTACTATATATCTTAAGTTTTAATTGTTTTTAAAGTTCACCAATATAAGTTCATGAAATTTTCTCGCATAAAATTTTGTAATTTTCCATTATTATATATTAATTAATGTTTGCCATTCCTTAAAGCTTGTTACGTGCACATAAAAGGTTTTGTATTCATGTTCTTCCCCAACCGTAACAAGAAAAATAACTACTCCCTCCGTCTCATTCTTTAAGAGAAACTTGTCATTTTTTTTGTTTCAATCTTTAAGAGAAATTTTTTAATAATCTTTCTACTTTATCACTTTATCACATAAAATACTAATAAACAACTCATTTTACTCCCAACTACCCATCACTTTATCACATAAATTACTAATAAACAACTCTTTCTACTTTATCACTTTATTACTATTCCAATAAATCCTTATGAACAGTCAGAAACTCTTAAAGAATGAGACGGATGTAATATCAAATATGAAGACATAATATTAACTAGCTAGATTGTACAATGCATAATTTCAAAAAGAAGTTAGAGGAATTCTTGTATTAGGCTGTTTCGTGCATGGGACGTGACACTTTTATAGAAATATGTGATATTGATTTAGTTATTAAAGTATTACAAAAAAATTGCAAAAACATCACATGCATTGAGAAAGATTAGGTTGAGAAAATGAAATATGGGGGTGGGATCATAGTCTATCTTAATTTGTAGCCCTCAAATATTCTTACTTGTGAATGAAGGTGTTTCAAATTTCAAAATACGAAGACTTTTAGCATGTTCGTTTGTACAAGCTATCTTAACTTGGAGTCTATCCTTTGCAGTCAAGAGAAGCAATAAAATGTCGTGCACGACATTGTGGTTTCTAAAAATTGATTCTTCTATTTTTTTTCTATATTTTTTTTTATTTTGAGATTATTTACGTGTGTAATTAATAAAAACTATCAAAAAGTATCAAAAAGTTATAAATTTATCTGCAATTTTTCTTTTAAATGATTATATAAATTGTTGTTCTAATTAAATTTACTTTAATTTCGGGTCATGTTGGTCCCAAAGCATTAATACTTCTTTATATCGAGTACGTCTCCTGTGCACTGAGTGCATGTACTGTGTTATTTAGTTAAGTGTATTTCTAAACCTCTAATTTATTTAGGGTATAGACAATATTGAATGTTTCAATAAAATAAATTACACGTTTAAAAAATGCACTTAAATTTCACGGTGCACCTGATGCATATAAAATTTTATCTTCTATTTTATTACCTGCTTCGAAAGTCTGAATTATAAACAAAACCTTTTATATATGTCCAAGTAGAGATAAGAAATTGTAAAACTATAAAAATATTAGAATTACTGATCAGTTGTTCAAGTTCGTGTTTAAAACTTTAAATATCTCAAAAAATTATGTTGCTTAATTTTATTTTAGTTTTTTGGAAAGATATTTAATATAATTTTTTACTCCTTAAATTTGTCGGATTGTTAATAAAGCTGGATATATAATTAGGGGTATTATATTGGTAATCAAAGTTCGTTTACATGTCAAATCCGTAAATATAGTAATGTGTTTTTATACTAATAAACCATTAATTTATTAGTTTTTTTAAACCTAGTCTTCTTCAGGAAAACTTAGTTTGACCTAATTAATTTGTAATTACGTATGTGTACTAAGTGACATAAACCACTTAATTTTTTTTACATCTTATTTTATTATCACAATTCTGATACATGTATATATAACGACAATGTATATTTATATGCAATTCATATATTAATATAAGGAAATACAAGAAAAATACATTTAGTTCAAATTGCTTACGTTAGTATTTCTTTTATTTTTCAAAAAGTCATTAGTATTTCTTTAGGAACCCAAAGTCAGTATTAACATTCAATTATCTATGGTGACCATTCTTCCTTTTTATATGCAAATCTGAATTACTTAATCTCTTTCTCTAATATTTTGATACGAACATCAACGCTATCCGGACAAGTGAACGATCTTGTGATGCCCTGGGTGCCTATCGACTATTGAGAGGGTGTTGTTTTAGACTGATGGTGAGCGAGCGCAAACACATTCCAACTTTATTGAACCCTAGCCTTGTCCCTAAACCTTCGAGCGAAAACGTGAGGAAAATCCCAAAACCCTACAGAGACAGTACAACTGGTAGAGCAAGCCAATCAAAGGTTATGAGTAGACCAAGGTCGGATAGATATCGGCAGAACCAACCTGGAGCTTTGGACAGGAACAAGAGTGTGGCAAATACGGGGGGAATATGTTGTTTCTATATCACGAACTTCCCGGAGGATTGGTCGGCTAAGGACCTCAGCGAAATTTTTAAAAAGCACGGCCATGTCAAGGACGTCATGATACCGCAGAAAAGAAATAAAATGGGTTGGCGATATGCTTTTGCGAGGTTCAGTGGATGTGCGTCGGAAAAAGAGTTGGAGAGAAGACTAGACATCATATGGATAGGAAGTTATAAAGTAAGGGCGAATTTGGCTAAATACACCGAACAAATTGTCAAATTAGCAGGGAAAGTCCAGCATAAGGGAAGAGTTATAAGGCCTGCACTAAGGAGGGAAAACACAAGCTTCGTGGAAGCAGTGAAATCAATAACATCGGAAGAGCCAGTGACTACAAAGGAAAAACCATCGGAACGTGATGTGGCTTACCAGAGAAATGACAATGAGAAGGAGCAGATCAGTGTTGCTGGATCAACGCGAAAATATACCCCAGACAAGAATGAATTTGATTGGATCTAAAATGCTATTGTAGGCATAGCCAGGGAACATAGCAAATGGGAAGAAACAAGATATGAACTTGAGGGACTTGGTTATCAAAATCTGAACGTGACACCTATATTCGGGGATGCTTGGATAATATTTGGAGGTGATCTAGCGAGACAACCACCGTTTTCGGTGGAAGAAGGGGAGTGGCTCAATGAGAAATTCATCAGGTGGCATCCATGGGAGTTTCACGATGGAATTAATGAGAGAACTACCTGGGTGCACATATCCGGTGTTCCACTCAATTTATGGAACGAAGCTTTTCTTCAATGGATTCTAGCGGAAGAGGGGACGATCGTGGATATTGATCCAAGCACAGAGAGTAGGCGATGCATGATGGTGGCAAGAGTTAAAGGACGACTAAGTATTATCCAATCCAAAAAACGCGGAATTGCCAGTATAAAAGACAGAAATTCGACGTGATGATTATGGAAAGCATAGGAGATTCATCGTTTATCGAATGTAGATCAATGCCAATGGAAAATCTGCACAGGGCACCATTCAGAATTGAACCAGATGATGAAGCCCAGTCGACGGACTCCGACGAATCCAGGATAGCTGAATCGTCGCATCATAGGTTGGACGTCGAAATTAGTCTCGGGAATGGGATAGCAATTAAACCGAATTTAATTTCCAATGAGGAAGTGGGAAAAGGGAGTCCCGAGATACGCGGAGTATTGGAAACAAACATGGAGGAATTAACACAAAAAATTAATGAGAGAGTGGATCTTGGGAATTACAAAATGCCGGATGCTTTTTTTTGAAAGAGCGTGAAGAGGGCGTTCTAAAGGCCCAACTGTTGCAAGATTTAATAGGGATGGAGGTGAATCGGCCCAAATTAATTTGGGCCCAGAAATTAATCCACATCAATTAAGTGAGAGATGGAAGCCCAATGAAACAAATCCACCGACCCAAGATTATCCAGAAACAGTAAAGCAGATTCAGGGGCAATTCGCTTTCGGGGAAAAGACATATGTGGCGGAAATTGAATCTAACCGACCGGAATCGCTCCTGGAGGCTGACGAGTGCAGTCCGGTGCACCATCATCCCATCCAAATCGGTGGATTCGTGAGCAAAAATTTCAGCGATCCTATTCTATCCCTAAGCTACACGCCGAGAGGGATACTTATGCAGACTGAAACAAATCAAGCCCGTTCAGAGTTCGTTGAAGGTAGGACAAAGTCAAGGGGCATATCCATCCATGTGGCAAAGGTATCATCTATATTCCGTAATCTACAGAAAGATTTAGAGGCTCAATCAAAGAAAGATCTAGTGTGTGAAGATAGGTCGATTGGGGGGGGTGTGGGTTCTTCTATAAGGGATGGTAGTTGCGAAATTCTGGACAGTCCAAATTTTGGATCCCCGGGATTATCTCAGCAGACTGTGTGTGATACCAAAGTGGAAAAAATCAAAAAGGCAAGAAGAAAGCGAATGAGGAAATTGCAGAAAAAAAAGCTTGTGAGAATGAAAGAAAAAGAATGGGCAAATTTCACAGAAGGGTTGCACGAGTCTTCTATTAAAAGTGTGAAGAGACAAGCGAACAGGGCGCATATAGTACAACAGCCTACAGAAAATCCTGGTGAGGCAGGGAGAAACCAAGTGACGATTGTTATGCGTCCAGATGAGATATGTGATTTAGGGAAGAGACTCGGAATTGTCAACAAGGAAAATGAAGGAATGGTATGCAGAAGAATTCGTGGAATTGAGAGTTTGGCGGATGGAGAAAAGAATGACAGAAACTCAAATATTCCTGAATGAAGATATTATCTTATAACATAAGAGGGGTGGGGGTAGTGTAAAGAAGGAGGAATTAAGGGGACTTATCGGTAAGTTTCGTCCGGATTTTGTGTGTGTACAGGAAACTAAGAGTTGCGACCATTCAAACTTCAACCCATATTCTGTGTGGAATGGAGGAACAAGTGTGGGATGGGTAGCTATTGATACAGTAGGGCAGTCAGGGGGCATTTCGAGTTTGTGGAATAGTGAAAAGTTTGAGGCAAGTGACGTGTGGAATTTTCAAGGGGCAGTTGGGGTAGAAGAAAAGTGGATATCGCCTGGGAAGAAAATGGGAGTAGTAAACATTTATGGGCCGAGGGAAACTAGTGAAAAAGTAAGTTTGTGGAACTCCTTGTGTTCGAAAGTCACGAATAATACTGAGGCATGTTGGTGCCTGATTGGGGACTTCAACGAGGTGAGAAGGTGTAGCGAGAGAAAGGGGAGGGACGTCTATTATTTGAGCTCGAATTCAAGAAGGTTCGATGAGTTCATAAATGAAGCTGGCCTGTCTGTTGTGAATCTTATTGGGAGGAAGTTTACTTGGTCCAGACTTGATGGACGATGCTGCAGCCGTATCGACAGGGCACTGGTATCTTCTGAGTGGGAAGTGAAGTGGGGTTCAAGCAAGTTGAGAGGACTATCCAAGGGAAGCTCTGATCACTGCCCAATTTTCTTGTACTACTGTGATCAGAATTGGGGACCAAAGCCATTTCGTTTCTTCAATGCATGGTTGAAACATCCCGATTTGGTGTCTTTTGTGGAAGAAAAATGGGTTGGTTATCAGTGCAAGGGTGGGGAATTTACATTTTCAAAGAGAAATTAAAGATGCTCAGAGGGGATATCAAGGTTTGGAGTATGGAAAAGTTTGGGGATATGGAGAGAAAAATTTCAGAGACAACCGCGACTTTCGATGAGTTGGACCGACAGCAGGAGACCCATGATCTCTCTCCGGCCGACTGTTTGGAGATGAAGGAAGCAAAAGCAAGGGCATGGCCATTAAAAAATGTGAAAAACAGTTACAACTTCCAAAAGGCAAGAGTGCAATGGATTCGCGAGGGGGATGCAAACTCGTCTTTCTTTCACAAATGCATGGATCGTGGTCGGGTCAACAAAATTGATGGCCTAATCATTGATGGTGTGTGGGTTGAAGATGTTGAAAAAGTCAAGGAGGAGGTCTTCCGGTTTTTTAAGAGTCATTTCTCAAAGAATCAGCTCGGCTTCCTTCCTTTGTCCGGGCTGATCTCTAAGAGGGTATCTGAAGCGGATAATAAATTTCTGATTGAGCCGTTTTTGGAAGAAGAAGTCAGAGCAGCGGTATGGAGTTGTGGGGAAAACAAAAGTCCGGGATCGGATGGCTTCACTTTCAAGTTCATCAAAAAGATGTGGACGATTCTGAAGAATGATATTATGGTGGCCATGAAGGATTTTCACGAGAACGGAAGAATTGTTAAACGAGGGAATGCATCTTTTGTCACCCTTATACCAAAGAAGAGTGGTGTTAGCTTCCTAATTGAATTTCGGCCGATTTCTCTGATCGGATGACTCTATAAGATTGTGGCTAAGGTGTTAGCCAAGAGGTTGGCAAAAGTGGTGGAATCGGTAATTTCGGAAAATCAGTCCCCGTTCGTGGGGAAGAAACAGATCCTAGACAGTATATTGGTGCTTAATGAGTCGGTGGACTTTGCGAAGAAAGAAAAAAAGCAAAGTATGTTCTTCAAAGTAGATTTTGAAAAAGCATATGACTCCGTATTGTGGGATTTCCTTGATGACATGATGAGAGGGATGGATTTTCACTGGAGATGGAGGAAATGGATAAGGGGATGTGTCTCTTCAGCATTAATGTCCGTTCTGGTAAATGGAAGCTCGATAGGTGAATTCCAACTTCAAAAAGGAATTAGACAAGGTGATCCTCTTTCCCCTTTTCTGTTCCTGATTGCAGCTGAAGGGTTAAGCTGTCTGATGAAAAAAGCTGTGGAGTTGAACGAATTCGAAGGGCTGGAGATAGGGAAGAATAATGTCACGATAAGCCATTTGCAGTTCGCAGATGACACAATCCTTATGGGGAAAGCGTCTGTGGAAAACGGTAAGTGTTTGAGGAGTATTCTGAGGCTTTTTGAAGTGGCATCTGGGTTGAAGGTGAATTTCCACAAGAGTTCGATGCACGGAGTGCATATCAGTAATCAGAACTTGGAGGCCTTAGCTAATATCCTACATTGCAAAATTGGTAAGTTTCCATTTACATATTTGGGGCTACCGATTGGTGCAAACTTTAGAAGAGAGGATGTGTGGAAACCTTTGGTGGACAGATTTTGTCGGAAGCTCTCAGGGTGGGAAAGACGTTATCTATCCTTTGGAGGTCGACTCGTGCTATTGAATTCGGTTCTTTCAGCCCTGCCAGTGTACTATCTATCTTTTTTTAAAGCCCTTGAGTATGTTATCAAAGCCATTATTAAACTTTAACGGGAATTTTTATTTGGGGGGGGGGGAAAGGGTCGAGTCGTACGATTGCTTGGGTGAGATGGGCACTTGTGAGTCGTAGTAAGTTGAAAGGTGATCTAGGTGTCAGGGATGTTAGAAAATTCAATACTTCACTATTATGTAAATGGTTATGGAGATGGGTGAAGGGGGAGAGGTCTCTATAGGTCAGGGTCATCTAGTTTAGGTATGAGTCTATTAGATGGGTGTCGGAGGGAAATTCGGTAAGGAAACACTGGTCGTTATGGTGGAAGGTTTTGCATGAACTGTGGTGGAGTCAGTCAGGGTGTCGCTTTAGGAAGGAGTTGGGGTTCTCTCTGGGTGATGGGTGTAGGACTAGATTTTGGGATGATCCATGGGTTGAGGGTTGTGGTCGGTTATCGGGTAGGTTTCCAGCGTTATTTGAGTTGTCACTACAAAAGGAAGAGGTGGTGGGTAGAATGTGGGATGTTAATAAGGAATCTTGGGTTTGTAGGTGGTCTAGATATTTTAACACTAATGAATTTGTTGAGTTTGTGGTCTTGTGGCATTTGATTGACAAGTACAAAATTAAGCTCAATGAGGCGGATTCTGTGGTGTGGAAGGGATCGAAATCTAGTTCCTTTTCCACGAAGGCTATGTATGACGTCATCTTGGAGGATTCGGGAGCGGAAGAGGTGGTCTAGTTTCCTTGGCAGAAGTTGTGGTGGAAGGCAATTCCGGTCAAAATTTCAGCTTTTGCTTGGAGGGTCATTCGAGGGCGCATCCTCACTAAGGATAGTCTTTGTCTTCGGGGTATATCTACTGGTATGGGGGACGGAGAATGCTCTTTGTGCCATGGCGCTATGGAAACATCTGATCATTTGCTATTTACGTGTCCAGTTGGACTACTAGTATGTCAAGCTATTTCCTCATGGCTTAATAAATCAATCCCGTTTTCTTCATCTGCGAGGGATCATTTTGGTGAGTTTGTTGGGATGGAAAGAGGGAAGACTAGACGAGAGATCATCGGGCTGATTTGGCAAGCTACACTGTGGAAAATTTGGAAGGTCCATAATGTCTTTATTTTCAAAGAAAGTTTGTATACTCTAGATAAGTTGATAGATGTCATTAAGTTTTGTGCGTAGAAGTGGATTCGTTCTCACTACCCTCTATCTTTTGTGGTTCATTTTCATTCGTGGGATTCTCAACCGTTGGAGTGCATACCTTGTAAACTGTAACTTCTGTGGATTCGGGTTTCAAGTACCCCTTGTACTCGGTTAATAGAAATTCATCTTTATCTTTTTTTTTAAAAAAAGTCGGTATTAACATTCAAGCTGAAACAGTAGATTGTGACCAGGATTAATTTCCATCATTCACTGCCTTAAATATTCAGAGTTCGCATTAAATTTGGAGTAAGAAAATTCTCTATAATCAATTTTTACTACAACATCTTCTTTCTTTTTTAATCGAAATACGTCAGTAACACTAATGATGGAAAAAAAAGAAGCTCTAAATATCCTATCCAATAGAATGGAAAATTTAATATAGATGAAATAGTTTTTTACTGTATTTAAATTTTGGATATCAGCTTGAACTAAAAAGTAAAAACTATGGTACCATGTCCATTGGATGAACAACTTAATACGAGTGAAATTGATTTTTGTAATATGTAAAACGACGTGGATGTGAGTCAAAAACTCTGATACAATTAAAAAATTCATCTAAAATTTTGAGATCGTAGAGAGGAGTGAAACCTTGTTAGAGAAATTAATTAAATACTTAATTCCACATCTCTCTATAAGTTTGGGCTTTTAGATGAGACGAAATTCTTTCAAATCGTTTATATTAATTCTGTAGCACTCACCCTCACAATTGGGACTCAATTCTCAACTCTACCTTTTAAGTATGAAACTCATCGATTAAGTTTGAGACGTATATTTTTGACAAATGTTCAAATAAGAAATGGATGGAGAGACGAGGGAGTATGATGGATATATGAAGAAGTAAAATTGAATTGTTTTAACACTACCTCAGCGCGCTACATCTGCGGTACAATCATCTACATGTAGCACAAGATGGTGCTCCAACAACGCGCTACAATTTCGTGTTACATTAGTGTAGTACAAGATTCAACACTACATGTAGAGTGTACTATTCATCACATTACATCTTTTCTTTTTTGTTTTCATTTATTTTTAATACAATTTACATTTTATTATTTTTCCTTTTCATATTATTATTTGTGAAAATTATTATTTATTACATTTATACAATGTAAACTTATTTTAAAGTAAATAATAAAGTTCTATATAAATAATTAAAACACACAAAATACAATAAATTAAAATACATAAATCATAAAATAAATTACATAGTTCATAATTAAATCACACAAATACATTAAAATACGTAAAATGCTAAAATAAAATACATAATTTATAATTAAATCACATAAAATACATTAACATCCGAATCATGATTTTTAAGCTAAAAACGTACGATACTTGAAATTAAATGCCTTAATTAAAAAGGACCGAGATTACATCCTGACCCTCCAAGATCACCAAAATTTACCCCATACATGTCAAATGCATCATTACTTTCTAACTCGGAGGCCTAGATAACTGTTACATGGACGGATTCTTTAGAGGGCTACACCGGGCTCCAGCCCAGTGCAAGCCCCCACTAACCTATTATATATCTGTATATAATATTTGAATAAAATTCAATAGATGAATTTAAGCCCAAACTCAATATTATTTTTTATTTTTTATTTAATTTATAAACTCCAATTTAAAATTAAAGTTCAATCCCAAATTCTTTATTCAGTTATTAAATATACAATTTGATATAATTTTTTATGATCTATCGTGTCTCTCCTTCTTTTTCTTATTATAATTTAATTAGTATATTAAAATTCAAGAATTTCATCCACAATAACGATTTTATTTTATTGTAATTTTAGATGTTCTTTTTTGAGACTCTCACACCCAAAACATTTAGAGTTTAATCATATGAATATGATTCTATTTTTTTCATTTAGTATTTTTATTTATTTAACTTGTTCAATATTAAATATCTACATTGTTTTCACAATTTTTGTTCTTTTGATTTGAGGAATATGTATGAGTAATTTATTTTTTATTTGTTATATATTGTGATAATGATAAATTTTTGGTCACATTAATATTAGAAAAAAATAAATTATAAATGTAATAATATATTAATATGAGTTAAACGGACATTTTTTGAAATGGTTTAAAAAATATTGAGCATAAGTTGTATGATTTTGTTTTAACTAAATATTATTTATTAATAGAAAAGCAACACATTTTATAAATGAACACCAATCTTTTGGAATATATTTTGTTAAAAATATAGATAAATTCAAACTTAATTAATGATGAGTTTTATGTTTTGAAGTCCCATATGACACCACCTAAATTAATATATTAAAAAAATGTTATACGTAAATATAAAATTTTAATGTGACGAAATTTTAAAAAAAATCAGTCCACCCTACTATTAAAATCCTAGATCCGTCCCTGAACTGTTACCGTTTTTTATTCAATTTCTTATATCGTGTGTATTTGTTTTATCTTTGAAGTGTTATTGTTATGTATTTAACATTTATGATTTTATTTTATCATGAAATTTAATTTAATGTTATTTTTATAAATTGTCTTTTTTATATACATAAATATGTAATAAAAAATAATTATATTTTATAATATGAGTATATAATTTATTAAGTTTAGAATTGTATAGTTTAATTTAATAAAAAATAAAAATAATATATATAGTGTAAAATATAACATCAAAGATTAAAAACAAAATCAAATATAACGTAAATTTTATAATTTATAACAATGAAGACAAAATTGGGAACACTCTTGTCTCTCGTACAGTCAACACTGCGACTACTAACCGTTTGTCATTGCGTGTCAGACTGAACAATCAACACACAACGAAAACCCGCATATTTAATAATCCATTAAAAAAATAAATTAATAAAGCAAACCATAATAAATAATAATAAAAAATTGAACACAGTATACACGCACTATAACACACGCTATAACGCACGCACAGGTCTATTCTCCAAACTACCCCTACTAAGCCCCACCCCTTTTTTTCCCTCCCACCAAGAAAAAAAAGAAAAAGAAAAAGAAAAGAAGAGAGAAACAGTCCAGTTGGCTGTCTTCAACACTTCCATCTCTCTCTAGTTGCTGCATCATTTTCTGGTGTGAATCAAATTTTCTGTTAACAGTTCGGAAAAACGCCATTAATAAGCTCTAATTACTCGATTGCAGTTTGTAAAAACGCCATTAATAAGCTCTAGTTACTCTATTAAAAGAGCGTTCGTCGCAATGGAAGCTAATTCTGATTGCTGTGTCAAAGTGGCAGTTCACATAAGGCCTCTGATTGGAGATGAGAGGCTTCAAGGATGTAAGGATTGTGTATCTATAGTTCCTGCGAAACCTCAGGTACTCTAATTTCTCACGGTGTTAGTTATCTCTTTTTTTTCCCTTTTATTTTTAGTGGTGCTGGATTAGTTTGGGTCAAATTCTGCAGTTTGAGCTGATGATTTAATGGAGATCTGGGATTAACTTGATGATATGTAGTTTTGTGAGATTTTTGCTGACATTGATTTCTGAACATTTGGAAGCCATGCATGTTCTGTTTAACTTTATAATTTCCGGGAATGACGAGTTGGGGATTTAAGTTTAGGAAAAACACCCATGGCTAGTGTATTTTGTTTCATCTTGAAACCTAATTTCTTTTTTGGCACCTAATATGGTACATTTTTGGTTTTGCAATTAACAGTTTTGGGGAATTCAGGATCAAAATATCACTATAGGACATTTTTTATCAGCAATATGTGTTAATTTAGAGTTTTGATAGGAAGATGGTCCTAAAATTGCAAGAAGAACTTCAGATATTTGGTGGAAATTTCTATTCTGTTTGAGTGATGTGATTTTATTTCTAAGCATTTGACCTTTTTTTTTTTTTAAATTTTTCCGTTCAGCAGTATTGAAATTCAAGTGTAGCTTCTCAAATCATTTACCATGAAGAATGTCGTCTTTGCTTTTTATTTGACACATGGAGTCTATTTTTGGGAAACCTTTATCTATTGCATTATTTAAGCATCCTTTGAGCTTTTATCATTCCTATTTATTCTTCTTCTTCTTCTTCTTCTTCTTCTTCTCCCTTTCTCTCTCTCTTCTTTTTTGGGTGGGGGGACACAGAGGAAGTGTCATGTTATCTTTAGTACATTCATTTTACTAGAACAATTAGTTAAAATGCTTAGAGTATCTGATACCTCAGATTAGCTGCAGGCGTATGAATTACTCGAAAAAGAAAATGAGTCGCCTTTTCTTATAGTGTGGTGCGATTTGCTTAAGTATCTGAAAGAATAAAATTCTCCAAGGCTTTTGGTCCCTTTTTGCTTTTCCTTATGTATTTACTTTATGATTTGTTAATGAAACAACGTATATTCTATTTCTGTTTTGTTAGAACAATCCATATTTGTGTTTATGTTCCCTCAGCAGTTGTCATTTATCTTATTAGTGTTGTACACGATTTTGCTGCAGGTGCAAATTAGCACCCATTCATTTACGTTCGATCATGTCTATGGAAGCACCGCCTCCCCCTCAACCACAATGTACGATGAGTGTGTATCTCCTCTCGTTGATGGTTTGTTTCAAGGGTATAATGCTACGGTGCTTGCCTATGGACAGGTATAATGTACTATATTTTAAAAAAAGAAAACAATTAAAAGCCGACAGTGCCCAAATGATAATCAACTCCATAATGCTACGCTACAATTATTCTGTATATAAAAGTTGATGCTCTGCAGACAGGGTCGGGAAAAACTTACACCATGGGCACTGGTCTCAAAGATGGATGCCAAACTGGACTTATTCCCAAAGTTATGAATGAATTGTTTAGCAAGATTGAAGCCCTAAAGCATGAAATCGAATTTCAACTGCCTGTTTCCTTCATTGAGGTTCGTCCTATTCTCCTTTTTAGATTTCCTCAATGTTAATTTACATGCATGTGCTCTATCTGGCAGCATATCTCTAACTAACCCTGACAACTATCTTTTTCTTTTTGGGCACACTATTTTAAAATTTTAACTGCAGTTAATATAACCTATAGATATATCCAAGATTTATTAATGTTTGTGGGTGATAGCGGGAGCCCCTCCATTCTACTAAAGAAATTTGTTAATGTTGAATAAGGTTTCCGTTAATGCAACGGTTTGGGAGGTTGCAATAGCCTCCAAATGATGTGAATTTATGATTGGGACTCACTAGACTAGTCAACTCTAAGAGTTGGTCTTATGTAAAACAGTTTTACCGTACAACTATTTACGCAACCGTCATCTTATATTACAACAACTAATACCTTTTAATTAAATAGCTAATACTATTAAACTGATACCTTTTAATATAAAAACTTATACTGTCTAAGAATACACTCGAAATGCAAACAGTTGCACGGTAAAACTGGTTTACGTAAGACTTTACCAAAAATTAATTCACACTGTTCACTAGCATCTATTCTTATTCTTAGAGTCCTACTTGCGTCATTAGATTCTTCTTCTGGTCAAGATGTTATATTTATTTAGATAATTCAGTTCTTTTCACATCATTAGCCTCAAACATGCCCTATGTTAATATGCTTCGCGAGCATAATGACCCCATTTAAATGTGACTCTGACTTTAGCATTACATCATATAGCTGTACTAATATTTTAATTTTTTTTTATTTATATTTTCTTGTGAAGATTCACAGGGAAGAAGTAAGAGACTTGCTTGAATCCAATTCTGGTGTTAAGACCAGCCCTGGGAAACCTCCAATTCAAATCCGTGAAACATCAAATGGTGTAATAACACTTGCAGGATCTACCGAGTGCAGTGTGAAAACACTCAAGGAAATGACTGATTGTCTGGAGCAAGGATCACTTGGCAGGGCAACTGGGAGTACGAATATGAACAATCAATCTAGGTAGAAATATCATTCATATAATTGAGCCTTTTTAGCATATCAAATTAGTTTCTCACAAATGTAGAAACTGTGCTAACCCCTGTTAATCATTCTATAACCTCATCATTAATTTGGGGTGACGTCTTCTTGTAAGTGTGGAATATGCGGAAGATTGAGTAGTTGAAAAGTGTGCTTACATTTCTTAGATGTTTTTGACTATTAACAAAGTCAGTTTTCTACACATAAAACTAAAACGGCAAAAATTTATACGCAATTTTGACTCAATATTTAACCAAACTATGACCCGTTCATAAAAAACACTGAATTATACAATGAGAAATATAATTTCATATAAAGAAAAGTATTAGTTCATACAAAAGAAAGTATTAGTTTGTAGGCTGAATATTATTTTTCAATTACAACTAATAATTTTCATCATATGAACTGATACTTTTTGACCGCTTTTTGCTATGATTCACGAAAAAATATATAAATACAGTTTGGTTGAAATCTTTTGGTCAAAATTGGGTCAACATTGCACCGTGCAACTGGTGCACCGAACTGCTAGTCAACTAAAATTTGCTATTTCAATAACCTTTTTAGATATCTGATGTTGATAATCTGACATGTTCGCTGAACGGGTGACTTAACCCATCTCATCATGCTTATTTAATTTATTTGAGTACACTTAATGCCCAATTCTTGATCTGTTGAACAAACTATATACATTTGAATCTCTCCTTTTAAGTTATTGTGGAGCGTAATAATTTGTCTCTCTTACAGCCGCTCTCATGCCATATTCACCATAACACTGGAGCAGATGCGTAAGCTTCATCCAAGTGACACCGATCTAAATGACTGTATGACTGAAGAATATAAGTGTGCCAAGTTGCATTTAGTGGATCTTGCTGGTTCGGAGCGTGCCAAGAGAACAGGGTCTAATGGTCTACGTTTTAAGGAAGGTAATTATGACATCCTAATGTTATATGAAATTTAATTCATTTATACTACAATTATGTTCTTAGCACATCCTGCTTATACAGGAGTACACATTAATAAGGGTCTTCTTGCACTTGGTAATGTTATAAGTGCACTTGGAGATGAAAAAAAGAGAAAAGAAGGTGTTCATGTACCATATCGGGATAGTAAACTTACTCGACTACTGCAGGTTTGCAATACCTTCTTCTTAAATAATGTATTTACCGTTCTGAATTGTTTTGGGTTACTTTTATATATCTAACTAGTGGTGGTTCTGTACGGTATATCAAAAATACCGTTCTATATCATATGCCATACTGAGAATTCCCGTATGAAAAATTTCGTACTGTTAATGTACAGAAACTTTCTGTACACTGAAATTTCGGTGTGTGAAAATTCTTGCCGATATCGAACCAAAATTCTGGTATACTGAATTTCTTCAATTTATATGGTATATTGGTATGTGTTTTGTAATGGTATACATGTTTTCTACCGAATTACCAATTTTTTTTTTTCATTATTTCTGTATATACTGAAATGCCAATTTTTTTGAATGTGCTTACCATTACCATACCGAAAACATTCACATACAGCACCATACCATTCCGAAAATCTCGGCATACCGAAAAAATCGATATTTTTGGTATTTTCCCACCCCTAATCCTAATTTTTGCTTGACTGATTGGACTTGTCTAGATTGACTAATGATACAACTGCATTTTCTTTCCTGGTTCAAATAATTCCTTAATTCTTAGCTAATGTTTCCCGCTCGTTTCTGATTTCTCAAATTTTAAAATTATTAAAATTTAATTGTTTGCAGGATTCTCTTGGCGGGAATAGCAGAACAGTAATGATAGGTAATCTTACTTTTCCTGTAGCCTGTAGGTTGGGTCACAGAAATTATGTTAGTATGATCATATATAGCCCATCAACATTTCAGCAAAGTTAAGGCTTGCTCATGCTTATTTTATCTACAATCTTCAAAAGCATGATATGTTACTTATTTTTCCAGCATGTATTAGTCCTGCTGACATAAATGCAGAAGAAACTCTAAACACGCTAAAGTATGCTAATCGTGCTCGTAATATCCAGAACAAACCTGTTGTAAGTTATTCAATCACTTGTCCTCTCCCATATGTCAGTGAGGTATTTAAGCATTTATTGATCAAAGGTATTTGTGTCCAAATGATTTTTTTTGGTTATGATGACCAGATTAATAGAGATCCAATATCCAATGAAATGCTGAAAATGCGTCAACAATTAGAATACCTACAAGCAGAACTTTGTACCCGCGGTGGAGGAGTTTCATTCGATGAAATTCAGGTAAGTACATCATTTCCTTTTCAGTTTTCTCGTTTTCAATTCCAAATTTTCTTTAATCCTTGGACTGGTGCATTGAAAAAGACCGTTTAATAGTTTTCGATATACTCCCCCGGTTTCACAATAAATGTCTTTTTAGACTTTTTTGTACAAAATTATTGTTCTTTTAACCCTTTTCTTCCCAATTTACCCCCACCGAAAGATCTCTAAGAATTTTTTAATTAAAGATATTTTTAGTAAGTAGGGAAGACTCTTTTTAGTAAGTAGTACTATTAATCTGCAAGAGAAGGAGAGGAGAGAATATTGGAGATATAAGATTGACCAAGGGTAAAATTGTCAAACTTTAAGTTTCTTAATTTTTTGTAAATTGCTAAAAATACATTTATTACGAAAAGGAAGGACTACTTGTTTTGAGTCTTCCAGTGGCTGAAAACTACCAAACTTATTATCTGCCTATTTCAGTTTCATGGCTGTGCTTTGTTTTTAAGATGTTGTATGCCATCTACTTGATTCAGTAATCAAGCTATAAGCCAAATTATTTTCATATTTGGTCTATATGATGTGATAAAATTGAAGGTTGAGTTTAAATTAGACGAGGCATGGCTCCATATTATAATGTCACTTAAATTAGTATTGCTCCACAGGGAGTAGCATTTCAGATAATCTTAATAAATATTCATGTTATTTATCATTCCAGAAATATCTTGTTAAGTAAGTTTGTCCCCCCGATAAACTAATCTTGTTCGGAATTTTTTACACTCAATGACCCATAACACTCCTATCTCAAGGGTTTGTTTGATTTGGGATTACAAAACCGGATTTCGAGATTTCAAAATCTAAATCCAAGTTCTACTTTGGGATCTCAGAATCCAGTTTTAAACAACCCAATATATCTTACTTTATTAATACCTATAAACCCTACTCAAGACCATTTTTTCTCCATCACTCACTCTTCTTTTATTTATCACTTTCCACACATTTTTTTTCCCTTTTACAACTTGCAATAAAACACACAAATCAGTACACACTCATTTAATCATTAAAATTAGTCAATTACAGTCAACAATAATATAACAATACAACATCACACACTCTTATACATCAATTTTACCTAAAGTTGAATTCTACCCTACGTGAATCTCAAAACACACCTCATTACTATTTATCAGGATTCTGGAATCCACTAGATTTTAAAATCCACCAAATCCAAAATCAAACACACCCATATGCATGATTTCTCAGAAAATCTTAGAGTAAGATCTTTAACTAGGGTTAAGACATGCAGGTACTTAAGGATAGGATTGCTTGGCTTGAGGCTACTAATATGGACTTATCTCGGGAACTTGGTCAGCTTCACAACAAAGGTGATCCCGTGGAGCAATATGAAGCTAAAACTAAAGTATGTTAACTCCTTAATAAATTATGTCAATTCATATTTGATCACCATATGTGCAAGTGTTGAACAGAAACTAAATCTGTAACAACTCTGACTTCAATTTTCAGGTGTACGAAGCCACTAAAAGTGAATGTCTCAAGAGAGGATTGCAAAGTATGGAGTCACCTGATCATCAAATGAGTGAAAACAGTAAGTTTTTTTACATTTTTTTGATAAAAGAAATGAATTTAATTAGAAAAGGACACAAACATCATTTAGGAGTAATTGCATGATTGAGGGATTGAAATATTAATGTTTGCAGTTTCAGGTAAGTCTTGTGATATTGATGAAGATACAGCAAAAGAATTGGAGCATACCCATTTCCAGAATAGTATGGACAGAGAATTGGATGAATTAAATCGGCAGTTGGAGCAGAAAGAGGTTCTATATATTCTCAAATTCTTCTTGTTTTTTTTTCTTTGACTAAGAAGAAGAATCTTGTTTAATCAATTTGAAAATCAGTTTAGAGGAGGCATCAATATTATACTATCATCAACATTTTAGATTGTAACTTTAGATTTTTTTCTCTCATAATATTTAAATCTTGACTTCTGTTATCCTATATAATATATTGCAGTCACAGATGAAATTTTTTGGAGGCTATGATACCACAGCTCTAAAACATCACTTTGGGAAGAAAATTATGGAACTCGAGGAGGAAAAGAGGATCGTGAAGGTCTCACAATCAGAAATAGAACATATTATTGGAGTAAATTGCAAAATTGGTCCCATATTATTGGTTGTTTACGATTTTAGTCCTATACGAATCAATTTTCTCAATTAAGTCCCATAACTTTTAAAATGATGCAATTTTAGTCCTATATTGAATTTTATTTTAAGATGATGATTAATTTGTGATTTTGTTACCTGGAATGAATATGTTGGGATCTATTATGCCATGTGTGCACGTAATCTGGCAGCTCACATGAGTGCCATGTGCGAAAATCCTACAACTTTGTCAATATAGGAATGATGTTGAATCTTTTTTAAAAATTGGAACATAATTGAGAATATTAATTTGTATGACACTAAAATCGCTAAAGCCCAATAGATACGGCGGACATTTTGCAAGTTACTCCATATCATTGTGTATATTTTCAGCATTTGTGTACTATATTTTCATCCTTTGATGTTTATCTGATTGTAATGGATTTAGTGTGAGAGGGATCGCCTGTTAGCAGAAGTTGAAAACCTTTCAGCTAATTCCGATGGACAGGCACAAAAACTGCAAGACATGCATGCTCAGAAACTAAAAGTGCTTGAAGCCCAGGTTTTTTCATTTCTCAAAATATATCTCTCAAATTACCTTCATGTTGTGGCATTTTATTATTATTCTATGATATTTGACCTCTTTTGGCATAACAGATACAGGAATTTAAGAAGAAACAAGAGAATCAAGTACAACTTGTAAAGCAGAAGCAGAAGAGTGATGCTGCTGCATTTAAGTTACAAGAGGAAATACAATGCATTAAGGCACAAAAGGTCACATCTTTTAATTTTTGTTGGATACACATTAGACTTCATTTCTCTAATATACTTTTTTTTTTTGGTTAATTGCAAAATAAATCAAGACCGTTACATATTTTCAATTACAACATACGTTTTCAAAATTTGCAATTTGATACACCACCTTTTAAATTGTTGCAATTCTATCACGTGACTATTTTTCATCAAGTCATGGTAGTGTATGAAATTGCAAAAAAATTAAAATATTTTGATTAAATTGAAAAAATAATAAATGGTCATGCATTTATTTGCAATAAAAGAATTTCCCGCTGCCACATCAGCATTAGTTGCTTGAAAATAGTCATGTGATATAACTACTAAATTTAAAAGTCTATCGAATTACAAATTTTAAAAAACATATGTTGTAATTGAAAACACGTGAAAAAGTCTGATTTTATGCAATTAATCCTCCTTTTCTTTATTTTTTGTTTGGCACGTTGCTGATAATTTCTAGTGTTGTAGGTTCAATTGCATCATAGGATAAAGCTAGAAGCTGAACAATTTCGACAATGGAAGGCAACCCGAGAAAAGGAATTACTGCAGGTAACTGAGATGCAATTTCCTTGCTACGTTACAGTAAGAACTATTTTACTGAAAATTCCATTTTGGTAGGGATTTTCACTACTTGCATGTATTTTACCTTCCTAGTTCTTGTTTCCATCTAATTTACTTTTTACTTTTGCACATTGTGTATACATGCAGTTACGAAAGGAGGGAAGAAGAAATGAGTATGAGAGACATAAATTGCAAGCTCTTAATCAGCGTCAGAAAATGGTTAGGACATTTCTTATTACTTGTGCGTCTGTAGACCCATACATTTAGTTAAAAATTCCGAAATATGGGTAATGGAACAAAAAAATTAATTTGACCAAAATTTCTTTGTTCATATTTAATTTGACCAAAATTTGAAATGCTTGTGTAAAATAGAGAGATTTTCAGTGGGATTAGTCACACACCAAACTTATGTACTATATATAAGACATTTTCTATTTAATTGGCATTTAATCAACAATAAATTGCTACCTAGGCTATGAGGTCATGGGTTCGAGTCATGGGGATCAGTTGGAAAAAAAAAAAAAAAAACCTAAAAATGTAATCCTTTTGGAGTTTTGCAATTCTTTTCTTCTCGAATTTGGGTGCTTATGAGCACTGCTATTTATTGCTACTAAAGACTTTTGTTGCCTAAGTTTGTTTTCACAGTAAAAATATGAAAAAGCTGCACGTATTGATTTCTGATAGTTTTAAATCCTGAGGCACCAGTGTACTATGTTCTTTCATGTTAGGACTTGGTAGATAAAAACCCAAATCGATTATCACTTTTTATTCCACTCCGTTCAGAAATTAGTAAATTTTTTGTATCCAAAATGCAGACACACTTAAAAACACACGTTTCTGTCATTCTATATTGGAAAAAAGAGAAAAGATTGTATTCATCAGGTGCACCGTGCAACTCAAATGTATTTTTAAATAGTATTAGTTGTTTTCTAAAGAGTATTAGTTGTTTTCTAAAGAGTATTAGTTTTTTCAATGAAAAATATTAATTGATTTCACTGAAGAGTATAAGTTGTTTATAGTTTCACTGTACAACTAGTGTACAAGAGTTTTACTCTGGAAAAAAATATTCCAGCCCCCACTTTGTTCAAACGGAAGGATAATTCTACAAAGGAACTATCCTTTTTTATATGAGCAAAGTCAAAAGATGGAACATACCTCCTGGCTCAATTTTATTTCAGGTTCTTCAAAGAAAGACTGAAGAAGCAGCAGTAGCTACCAAGAGGTTGAAAGAATTGCTAGAAGCACGCAAACCTTCAGCTCGAGAAAACTCTGGTAGGTGCTTTTTCTTGGAGATATGTTATATTTTCACATAACTTCTTCCCAGGATTAGATAATGTCGAATAAATTTGATTGGAGACTCGATTATTTCCTGTCAATTGAAAAATGCTTCTAGAAATAGGCCTTAATTTTCCTTGGTTTTCTTTATATTAATGTTGCATCTTTTAACAGTGAGTAGCAATGGAAATGGAGTGAATGGGCAGGTATTTCCTTACTGATTCTCCTGCTCAGCATATCTTTATTTTTTGGGTTAATTCTAAAACAATGCACGACCTTTAGTGTTTAGACCTAATTTCAATTATGGCACAGCATTTTTTCTTTCTTTCTGTAGATACACGACCTTTTAAGTTGTTGGAATTTGGTATGCGCTTTTAAATTGTGACATGGTTTTTCTGGCTACGCGCCAGACTTCCCTTGCTCTCCTGAGACGATTTCATCCGTGTAGTGACATATACAATCCAAGCACTACCATACCCTCATGCATCGAAAAACTTGTGCTGAAAATGCAATCGGATTGCAACAATAAAAGGTCACATATTTTCTAAAATTGAAAAAAAAAAAGTTGTGCTATAATTGAGGTTATACCAAAAGGTTGTGTATTATTTTATAATTAACACTCAATTTTCCCCCTATGTGGGCAAACCATGTAAACATGATTTCAATTTCCAGAGCAATGAAAAGTCCTTGCAACGTTGGCTTGACCATGAACTAGAAGTTATGGTGAATGTTCATGAAGTTCGTTACGAGTATGAAAAGCAGAGTCAAGTGTATGTAGTTCCCAACTTTTCTTTTGTAACTTGATTTTCAGGAAACATCTTTTATGTGTGTCATATACGCATACAACTTCTGGTATTGTTTTGTAAAATCATTGCTGACTTTTGTCCAGACGAGCTGCGTTGGCAGAAGAGTTATCTGTTTTAAGACAAGTTGATCAATTTGCTTCAAAAGGCGTCAGCCCTCCAAGAGGAAAAAATGGCGTTTCCAGGTAAATTTTGAAAAACAAAATCTCCCCTCTTTGGATGAACATGTATTTGAGTTGGTCTCATGTAAAACAGTTTTATTGTGCAACTGGTTCACATCTAAATCATTCTACAGTCAAATAATACTATCAAACTAATACCTTTTAAGAAAAAACTAATACTATCAAACTACTACCTTTTAATGAAACAACAATACAGTTTAGAACACACAATATGCAAACTAGTTGCGGTAAAACTGGTTTACATAAGTAATAATAGAACACAGATATATGATATTTCAAGTTTGAATGAATATCCATATAATATTCTGAAATAATGTTGATTTGCATCTTTTGTTATCAGGGCATCTTCACTGTCACCAAGTGCAAGAAAGTCGAGAATTGCTTCTCTTGAAAGCATGCTGAGTATTTCATCAAATTCACTTGTTGCAATGGCTTCACAGCTTTCTGAAGCTGAAGAACGTGAGCGCAGCATTACTAGTCGTGCGCGCTGGAACCAGTTACGTTCTATGGGGGATGCAAAAAACCTGCTCCACCACATGTTCACTTACCTTGGTGATGCAAGGTACACAAAATTAACTTCCCCTCCCCCATTTTTCCTGTCTTTAAATGTTTACAGCCTGATATTTAACCGGCATTTAAGAGTGTTTCTTTTTTCCAAAATAATCTTTGTGGTTTCCCAAGAGAAATAATTTTTTTTCACCTTTGCCCTTTTCTTAATTTTTGTGATATATCTCATTTATTGAGATACAAGAATCTATGTAAAGCACCCAAAAGGGTATATCGGTCCTTTTATTCAAATAATTATGGGTACTTTTTTAATCTGTGTGAAACACCCCAGCAACATGAATCTGTAATTTCTAGGACTATATATTTTGCATGTCTCTTAAAGTATTTTCCTTCTAGACATTGGCCTTTTCCAATTTCAATGCATTTTTTCTTAATACTCCACATTTTCTTTTCCCCTAATAATCTTCTCCAAAAGTTCCTTACAACATCATTTCCAAAGATTCCCTGGATAATTACTACTTTGATTCATCAAAATTATGCCATCAACAGGTGCGAATTGTGGGAAAAGGATTTAGAAATAAAAGAGATGAAAGAGCAGATTAAGGAACTTGTAGGCTTATTGCGACAAAGTGAAGTTAGACGAAAGGATGTTGAGAAGGATCTAGTAATATGTAAAGATCAAGCTGCTTCTATTGCATTGGCAACACCACCGCCAGTATGATCACTTTCATTTATGTTTCTTTCTTACGTTCCTCTTATCCGTACTTCTCATTCTAGTTTCTACTTGTGTCTTATCCATTCTGTTGATTCAGACAAACTGTCACAAACACATGGCCCATGAAATGAGTCCTCTGTCTCGAGTTCCCGTTCCATCACAAAAACAACTCAAATATACAGCTGGAATTGCTAATGGCTCAGTCAGGGAGTCAGCAGCATTCATGGATCAAGCACGAAAGGTTCAGTCCTAGTCATCTCTCTCTCTCTCTCTCTCTCCCTTCCCCACCTCCCTCTGTCTAAAATTTAGAGTTGTTGAAGTGCAGATGGTGCCTATTGGTCAGTTATCGATGAAGAAATTAGCCCTTGTGGGACATGGAGGGAAGCTATGGAGATGGAAAAGGAGTCATCATCAATGGCTTTTACAGTTCAAATGGAAGTGGCAGAAACCATGGAGACTTTCTGAATTGATTAAACACAGCGATGAAACCATCATCAGGTCTAAACCTCGTACCCAGACTCTTCATGATGTTGTGCATAGAAATGGTCGCTAGTTTATATATCTCCGATGATGTATATATTCTTCCATGACCAATTCCTATCCCCATGACATAGCAGAGGTTGCGAAATGGAACAAGGTGCAGGTAAAATTTCGTCTTGTACCATTTGAAATACTCTCCCTTCCAATTTAACTGTCGTTTTAGAGAAAAAAAATTGTTCCAACTTATCTTGTGCTTTTGATTTTCCAAAAGAAACTAAATATTTTTTTTTCAACTTTGCCCTTTTCTTAATTTTTGTGATATGTCTCATTTATCGAGATGCAAAAATCTATTTGAAACAATCAAAAGGACATATTAGTTATTTTACACAAATAATTATGGATATTAAATTGACTTATGTGAACCATCAAACACTGACACTTAAATTGGAATGGAGGGAGTATAATTCAGGGCATGAATGGGAGTAGAACTCTGTTTGGCGTGCATTTATCAACGTCTCCTCCATTGCCAAAATGCAGGTTTGAGATATAAGTGACAACTGGGGGATATAAACAAATACATAATATGCTTTTCTGCTTGTTAATTATGCCATTGACAAATGGGTCTCACCTACATGATACTCCGACGATTACATCAGAAAGTTTAACTTCTTGTTCATAATGCCCAACATCAACCTTTGCAAGGAGCTCTATGAAAGAAAAGTAGTGTGTTTCAATATATCGTTTCCTTTTTTTTTTCTTGTAATTCTTTATTTTTTCCCTCCTTTCTTGGGGCCAATTAGCTTTGTGCATATAGTGATAAGAATATTATTAATTTTGTTAAAAAAATGTACAATTAAGCATTACTCAGCGTTAGGAGTTATTGTTAATTGATTTCTTTTTCCAGAATCTTTGTATAGTTGGTCTCTTGTTAGGTCGTCTCAGGTGGAAGAAAGTGAATTAGACCACTTTTATATATGAAGTAACTGATAGGTTTCTTCAGCAGATTTGCTTTCGCTTCTTAAACAGTGTTGTACTTTAATGTTGATACACCAACGGTATGTTTGTTACGTTATAAGCAGTGTTGTACTTTAATGTATACACCAACGGTATGTTTGTTACGATTTTCAGTTCACATTTTGATTTCAAATTCAAAATTTTGTTCGTCGGTTTCTGGTTGAGATTTTGATCTCAAATTCAAAGGTTTTTTTTAGCGAGACTTAGTTTTGGTTAATAATAAATTACAATCTGTATTATTGCCAATTTTACAAATTGCAATCTACATTATTTATTTTTACCAAAATGCAACATGTTCTAATAAAAAGTGATCGACGAGATTCAATTTTTTTAAATTTTTTCGGATAAATATAACCTACAAATGATTCAATTATATATACCATAATGCTAAAAAATATTAACAAACATCAAATTGAAGAAATTCAATAGAAATATTTAAAAAAACAATGAGTCGAGATTGGAATCTGTTAATTTTATTAATATATGTTGTATTTTGTTTAAAAAGTAGTACAAATTATAATGTATAAAAATGACAATAATACAAGTTACAATTTGTTATTAACCCTTAGTTTTTCGATACAATTCTCTTTATCCTCTTTGAATTAAATAACATTTATAATTTATTATACTGAAATAAATTAATCTAAATTGTGTAACGAATAGGGTATGTTTCATAAATAAGTTCAATTCGCGACACACCCCTCAATTATTTTTTATTAGGACTTGGAGCGGTTAGAACACCACTATCTATACCATGAGGTCGTGAGTTTGAGTCATTAGTTGCCCGATAAAAAAAAAAAAAAGAGCGCCTACACATTTTTTCTTTAGATTTTTCATCCACATTTAACTCACACTTTTTCTTTAGATTTTTCAACATTCACTTAACTCATATGATATAATGCGTTTGATATTTACAAGTGATCACTTCTCATTTGTTGAGGGGGCAAGAATTGATCACTACAAATGGAAAACCAAACTTGTAAATAGGTACAATTGGAAGAAAATATTACTACCAACTACAAAAAAAAATATATAAATTGTCTAATTTACTCTTAAAAGCAACCGGCACTCACGTGAATTTTACTAGCCATCTGTCACATCAAACCTTTTTCTTTTTTCCCAATGTCACATCAAACCTTTTTTCCCTTCCCCAATGTTGTTTACATCACTATTTTTGTATCTTATCTTTTTTTTTTTATCTCAGATTTAAAATTTATTTTATATGTGTTGATTAATTTTAATTTTTTTTTTGTATATGTGCTGGAAATAAATTTTTTAAGAGGAAATTTAATTTTTTTTATTGGAATTTATTTGTCTATTATGTCATACTTTTTATTTCTCCAAGAAAAATGCAAACGGCAAAAAACAAAAATGCATTATGCACTAAAAATGCACAAGTGAACAATAATGCATATGTGCATAATAAATGCATTGTTCGAAGAAAGTTGCATTGTAAAAAAAAGACATTGTTCAAGAACAAATACACATGTGCCCAGAAAATGCATTGTCAAAAAATATATTGAATATACACTAAAAAATTTGTATACACACATAATACATTGCATATACACATGTAATTTGTACACATGACATTGTCTATATCAAACAAAGATCAAATAAAAACAAAAAAAAAAGTCTCAGGCCAAAAATCAAACAAAAAAGCCCAAGAACAAAATCAAACAAAAAAGGCCCATAAATCATCTCAATCGCCGCCACCTCATATTCCGATTAAAATCGGCCTTGGTGAAGACATATGACGACACGACAGTTCATTGATCGTCCCATCTCTCCTCCTCTGACATCATCGCCGCCCACGTCCCCTAGAACGTGTATCCATATCGCCCCCACCACCTCTCCTCCTCCCAATATCGCCGCCGCCCCACAACCATCGACCTAAAAACATATCAACCGCCACTCCACCACCACCACTCTCCACCACCACTGCAAACATCCCTTGACCAATACCACCACTGCGGATCCGCCCCCTCCCCCACAAAACACTGCAAGTTAAAAAATATCCCTTGAATCAAACACGAATCCGTCGCCGCCCCCACAACCCACCGCCTCCCACAAACCCTAGATCTATTCTCCCACCAAACCCCCTAGATCTATTCCCCCACCAACCCCCGCCTCCATACACCGTGCAGATTTGAGGGGATTGTGTGTGTGTGCGCGCAGATTTGAGAGAAGGGTGTGTGTGTGTAGAGAGGGAGAGAAGACTGAAGAGGAAGTGTGTGTAGAGAGAGAATATGGAGAGAAGAGGGAGAAAAGATGTATGCGTGAGAAAGTGGAAATTGGAAATAAAATCAGATTTTTGGCAGGTTGATAAGACCACACAAAGGGGGTATATTAGGGATGAAAGTTGTATTAAATAGTGTTTTGTATCTGATTGCTAGGGGTGTGGGTTTTTTGTACCCCAAAGCAATTAGCCCTTTGTTGAGGTTGTAGTTATTTTCAGTTGCAAACTTGCAATAATGTACATCGCTGACTTTTTTAATCAAAAAGGTAAAGTTTTATTGATTAGTGGATCATTAGGCATAGGAATAGGGCAAGCCTTGTTGGGCTTCACATTGAAAAATATATGCTTCCTATATAAATGTCACTCAAGACTGACTAGTTACCTGTGATAGACCTTTTAGGCTCAAGACTAACCTTTTAAAGAGATATAGTGTATAATACTTTAGTGTATAGTAGATATATATTTTAAGAATCGGAAGATGACGCTTACAGCTTTAAGGCTCAAGACTAACCTTTTAAAGAGATTTTAGTGTATAATACTTTAGTGTATAGTAGATATATATTTTAAAAATCGGAAGATGAAGCTTACAGCTTTAATGTTTTCAGTTGATCGGGTATATGATTGTTATTAAAGTAATTGAGTTGATATGACGTTATAATTATATAATATATAGTTAAATATAAATTATTTGTTAGATTATTAGTATTAATTAATCTTTTGAATTCTTAAATCCTAAATTTAATTAATTAAGTTACAGGCTTCCAGTCTATTAGACCATTATCGGCTCCACCTTCACCTCCACCTCCACCCGTCAAATATACCTTAATAATAAACTTTAGCCTTAAAAAATGAATTTTAGTAATGATAGAAATAGAATGATCCAATGTCTCAAAGCGATCAAGTAGCCTTGGCAAATAGTGCTTTGTGTTCAGGAAAATTAAATTAACGAATTAATTATGCACTCCTCTATAAGTTCGAACTTTTAGATAGTGGTTTGTGTTGAGGAAAATTAAATTAACGAATTAATTATGCACTCCTCTATAAGTTCAAACTTTTAGATGAGACGAAATTCTTTCATGGTATCAGAGCCTCTGGCTCAACCAAATCCTGTCGACTGGTTGATTTGATCTGTGTTTTAAAACATTATAGGTGTAAATATTATGAGTCCTTTTGTTTAGTGATATGGGATTAAAAGTGATATGAAATTATGTGATATATTTTAATTGTATATGTGATATATTTGATTTTTCACATGTTTGTTAAGATGTATACATGAAAATTCAAGAAATAATTCTTGGTATTAACAATACCAATATATTACGGCTTATTCCTTCTTTTCCCTTCTTTAAATTAATTTCTTATTGCAGGATCCACGTTTATAGGTGTAAATATTATGAGTCCGTTTGTTTATTGATATGGAATTAGAAGTGATAGAAATTATGTGATATATTTTATTTGTATATGTGATATATTTGATTTTTCACACATGTTTGTTAATATATATGAGAATTCAAGAAATAATTCTTGGTATTAACCATACCAGGAGGGAAAATAGGTTGTATGGATAATCTGTAAATCCCCGAATCCGGAATGAAGTCTTTATCGCTTCAACACTCTAGATTCGAGTTGTCACTTAGTAACCAAAAATCAGAATCCAAAAAAAAAATCTTTTTAAAGTAATGCATCGAGTAAAGGATATAAGTTTTCTACAGTTAATAATGATTTATAAAACACTAAAAGGTGTGGGCCGTTTTATTTAAAATCATATTATGACATTATAGTAAAATCAGTCATTAATAAGGTAGCATACATTTTAAATCATCGAGCAACTTTTAAAGAGTTTGTTGCTTGGCATATGAATAAATTCACCCAACATAAGAGCGAAACATTTATTTTGGAGAAGTTTGATATGAGTGTAAATATATCTATAAATATGCATCAAATTTATTAGAGCTTGGAAAAACTCTGTCATCCCTACTACTGCTCCGGCCCCTCGAAGTCAAAACATAAATGGTATTAAAAAGGGGGGGCGTGAGCTACTTCTCACGTATGAGCATCTTGCATGCTGTTATACAGATTGACAGTACGCCGAAATATAATTATCTTGGTATTTTATTAAAAGATTATTCATACGCTTTTGCGTAGATGATTTTTGGAGGGTTGCTCGAAGTCATCGTATAAACTCATTTGTAGCTTGGTGTCTTATGGTAATCTTATTAGTAGCTTAATTTCTTAAACATCGATGATATTCATAAGATATAATCCATCATGATCATTTGATCATATAAAATTTCATTTAGATCATTTGGATTCATTTTGGGACACTGGTTGCTCCGACCACATGCAATCCCCTTGTCGCTTCCAACCTACATCGCATGATAATTATCATGTGGGACACTGCTAACAGCTACCACGTGCAATCCCCTCTTACAACTTCCCACTTCCTTCGTGAAATCGCATCTTATGTATCTGGTAAGATACATAGCATATTCATTCATAAGCTTGTCTGTTTTAGTAATTGTTTTCTTGAGTTCTTAGTTATAGATTCGTGTTTGTTTAGTTCAGTCCGGAATACACCAACAGTCCATATAACATTCAAGGCAATACAGTAATGACATCCACCTCGTTAACTTTACGAAAAGTTACAAGACTTGGAAGTGGTTAGAAGAGTTCGAGCGTGGTAGTAATCGTCCGAGTATTTATTTGAGCAGCACTTCACCTAGTACAATATATATTCATGTTCACGCCATTTATTGATTGAATTAATTTTATTCGTAAGTCTAACGACGACGTTAAGCTCTTTTCTTAGGGTTTTATCCACTCGAATATTAATTAAATTTTTCTACAAGAAACAACTATTTAGAGTTTATTAATTAAACTCCTAAAATTATTTCTCGAAAAGATTTTTAAAGGACTCTAAGTTTCGTGGCACAAAGAAGAATGGAACACATAAGGTTTTTTGGAGATAAAAATTAACCAAAAAATCATAATACTAACTAACAAGCCTCATAAAAGTTTAAGTATTTAGTTTAATCATTTTTTTGGAAAGTTAGTGTCCCAAAACTATGATTTTCTTCCATTTTTGCGAGCTGTTTCCCGTTGATTCATTAATCCGATCGAGGTAAAACTTTAGGGCTTTTACAGTTTGTAATCTTAAGTTTACTGACATGAAAAATCGTTTGGAAATAAAGAACGGAAGTTGGTTAAAAGTGTCATGAAAGTCGGGTGTTTGAAACACATTTCTTGTTCAAAGGAAAACGCCCAGTTTTTTGTCCTTCTTTTAGAACGTACGTAACTTTTTACACGATTAATGAAATGACTCAAATTTTTATATTTAGAAACTTCAGTATGTGGAGAATATGACCCTTTTTTGTTTCAGTTGAAAAGAAGCTTTTTACAGAAAGTTATAGACGGGCGAAGTTACCTCCTCCATACCAAGATTTCAGAATTCATTACAGCGCGTCACACTTCGAAAAAAAATCATAACTCCGATTCTACCAATTGAAAAATTACTAGATTTTATAAGAATATAGTAGACTCGATGAAATTTAACTTTCCACAAGTTTCATCTTAAAATGATTTATAGAACTCGAGATATGAATTTTCAAAGTTATTAATTAGTGAAATCGAGTAGCAGTTTTTTACAGAATTTCAGTTTTGAACAACCATGTTTAGACGTAAAAACGAGCAGCATAACGACACCAAATTTTAGTACCGAGACTACGATCACATATTACACATATAAGAGAGCACAAGGGTGTTTTAAAACATAACATTCCAGTACCGTAGGGTACTCGACGGCGTAGCCGAAAATCGTTCGGAAACAGTTTTGACGTTTCAACTTGACACATTTGAGCGTAAATTTTGGCTGCATAACGGTACAATTTTTTAAAACAAAAAACACGAGCATGAAGTCCGTACTCCATACAACATTTACAAGTTCTAAATCAGCAAAAACCAACATGTCAAAGCACTCAACAATCTCACCGAAAATCATACAAACACATAATTCGAATTTGTTCGGAGGTTACCTTCTATCGTTTCTCCTCCTCTGTTTTCTTATCAGCTGCAGCCCCCTTCGGTTTTGAGTTCCAGACGGTGTGGTTGGAGTGGATTCTTGCTCAAAAGAAACACATGAAAGGAGGAAGAGGAGAAGGTAGATTTGGAGAAGGAAACTAGCAAGAACTTTGGAGTGGAACTCTACTACTATTTTCTTATGTTCTTCTTAGGTGATTTTGGTGGGAGATCAAAGGAGGTTCACTTCCGCGTGTGATACCGAGTGTCAAAGGAGCAGGGCCAATCGGTAGGCCACATCTCCAACTCTATCCAAAATTTCGAATGGCCCAATGTAGCGAGGTTTCAACTTACCTCTCTTTCGAAAGCGAACCAGTCCTTTCATCGGCGCAACTCTGAGGAACACTTTCTCGCCTACGTCAAAATGTAAGTCCTTTCTCCGAGTGTCGGCATAGGATTTCTGACGATCTTGCGCCGCCTTGATTCTTTCCTTGATCTTCGAAACAATTTTCACTGATTTTTCTACAAGTTCTGGTCCAAGAATTTTATGAAATCCGACCTCGTCCCAACAAATCGGTGATCTGCATTTCTTCCCATAGAGTGCTTCAAACGGTGCCATCTGTATGGTAGCTTGGTAACTATTGTTGTAAGCGAATTCGACCAAAGGGAGATGAGTCTCCCAACTTCCTTCGAGATCTAAGGCGCATGCTCGTAACATGTCTTCAAGAGTTTGAATAGTCCTTTCCGACTGTCCGTCTGTTTGGGGGTGGTATGCAGTACTGAAATTTAGATTAGTCCCCAAGGCTCGTTGCAAGCTTTTCCAAAATCTGGAAGTGAAACGAGGGTCTCTATCGGATACTATTGAAACTGGTACCCCATGTAGCCAAACTATCTCTTCTATATACAGTTGGGCAAGTTTGTCCAAAGTATATGTCATGAATACGGGGATGAAATGAGCGGCTTTTGTGAGTCTATCTACAACAACCCAGATGGCATCATGGTTTTTTATCATCTTAGGGAACCCTGTGACGAAATCCATGACGATGTTCTCCCATTTCCATTCCGGTATTTCCAGAGGATGTAGTAATCCCGAGGGTCGTTGGTGGTCTGCTTTAACCTGTTGGCAAGTTAAACATCTTTTGACGAAGTGGGCTACCGTTCGTTTCATGCCTCTCCACCAAAAATTATCCTTTAGACTCTGATACATCTTTGTCTCTCCTGGATGTACGGTGTAAGGTGTGTTGTGTGCTTCTTTGAGAATCTCTTCCTCAATTCTTCATTCTTGGGCACACAAATTCTATTTTCAAACATTAAAGTGCCATCGGGGCTTACGGTGAGTCCCCGGATGGTCTCCTTTTGCGCTCTTGCTCTCATCCCTTCAAAGAATTTGTCGTCCTTTTGCGCTTCTTTGATCCTTTCTTTCAAAGTGGGTTGTAATGTGAGTGCACAAATCATGGAATCTGCACAACATTGCATCATGAATTCCATATTCATTCGGGCGAGCTCTCCAATCAGTGGCTTTTGCATGGTTGGCACAATGTCAAATATTGCACTCCCTTTTTTTGCTCAACGTGTCGGCAACCACGTTTGCCTTCCCAGGGTGGTAGTGGATGGTGCAATCGTAATCCTTGACTAATTCAAGCCATCTCCTCTGACACATAATTCAATTCTTTTTGGGTAATGAAGTACTTCAAGCTCTTATGGTCCTTATAAATTTCGCATTTACCTCTATATAGGTAATGCCTCCAGATTTTCAATGCGTGAACCACAGCGGCTAGCTCCAAGTCGTGCGTCGGGTAGTTTTGTTCATGCGTTTTGAGTTGTCGCGATGCGTAGGCTACAACTTTTCCATGTTGCATAAGTACACATCCAAGTCCTGACAAGGACGCGTCAGTGTAAATAACAAAACCCTCGGACCCGTCTGGGATAGTTAATACCGGTGAAGAAGTTAATCTCTTCTTCAATTCTTGGAAACTTTCCTCACAAGTAGAACTCCAGACGAACTTCTCTGTTTTCTTCGTTAACTGAGTTAACGCCTTTGCAATGCGTGAGAAATCTTGTATAAATCTTCGGTAGTAGCCTGCATATCCAAGGAAACTCCGAATTTCGTTTACGTTGGTTGACGCTTTCCAATCCGTTATCGCTTCTAACTTAGCCGGATCCATCTCGATTCCATTTGCCGAGATTATGTGCCCTAAGAACATAACTCGATCAATCCAGAACTCACACTTGCTGAATTTTGCATACAGTTTTTTGCGTCTCATGGTCTCCAAGACGGTCTTGAGATGTTCTTCATGTTGCTCCTAGAGTATATTAGTATGTCATGGATGAACACGATGACAAACTAATCCAAGTATGGATGAAATACGCTGTTCATCAAATCCATAAAGATCGCTAGAGCGTTTGTTACTCCAAAGGGCATTACCTTAAACTCGAAATGTCTGTATCTCGTTCTGAAGGCCGTCTTCGGAATGTCACTTACTTTAACCTTCAGTTGATGATAACCGAACCTTAAATCAATTTTTGAGAACACACTGGCGTTCTTTAATTGATCGAACAAGTCTTTGATTCTCGGTAGAGGATATTTGTTCTTGATGGTCAGTTGGTGGAGCCCTCGATAATCGATACACATGCGAAAAGATCCATCTTTCTTCTTTACGAAAAGGACGGGTGCTCCCCAAGGAGATACACTAGGCCTGATGAATTTCCTTTTCAGTAAATCTTGCAATTGTTCATGTTGAAATTTAGAGGCACGTAAACACGTAGTACATGCACAACGGAAATTAAAGTTCACCAACAACGAACAGTTAATTGCATAATTAAATATGAGTAAACGTAAACAGAATTCTTATAGCAATTCGTACACGGATTCCTCAACTATGGTATCCACGTAACAGTCATTTACTAACTCGCACAAATCTGCCAGCGTTGAATCCCCGAGATGAATTCGCTAGGAAAATTCTAACTTAGGGATTTTATGGTGAAAATATGAACTCACGTATTATGAATTCCCAAGAGCTCATATATATAGGAGAGGATTAACTTAAGTCTCAAACTAACCTAATTAGAAAGTAAAATCCCTAATCTTTATTTAAATAAATCTCTTAGATTTATTTCCCACATATAAATCTCTACGGATTTAAATTACATATATGACAAATCTCTACTATTTGTTTCCATATATATTAAATCCTACAATAATATTCCAAATATTATTATTGGGAATTCTTATTTAATTAAATCCAATTTAATTAAATATTAATAATAATTAATTCCAAATTAATCTATTATTAATTACTTCTCCATAAATTAAATATTAAATCTAATTTAACATTTAATAAACCAACTATAATTAGTAAACAACCGTCACTTGTTGTGTGACCCATAGGCCCTCATATATCGAGCGATTAGTCAAACTAACGGTCTTAATTGAACCCTAGACAATAAATCAAACATTCTCAATATATGAGGTATGTTGCGAGGAAATGTGCAATTACCTGTAACTGAAACATGGGCTATTACGATTTCCTCCTTTCATTCACGAATACTCGATTAGTCTTGAACATGATGAAGTGTCTATTCAAATAACTTAATCAATTTATCTCTAATCACTAATTGATCATATATGTCACACTTAGCCACAAAGTCTAAGTTGACGTGCATCGCTCCCACTAACCGAGACACCCGTAGACACATATAGTGGAACTACATCAAACGGTTTCTCGGATGGGTATACCAATACCCTCTAAGGTATTTGTGCATCCATCATGAGATACCTAGTATCTCGTAGTAAGTGAGATCTTACTACACTCTCTAAGAGTATGATGCAGATCGCACACCAATCTCCATTGCATCATCAATATCCCATTCTTGATGATCCTTGATCGGGGCTATTTGAGAATCATGCTTAAGTCATCTGAGTTCTCACAACCTCAATGACAGCAATGACTCAAGGGAACACTTGTATGAATAAATGCAAACAATCAAACATAATATTCAAACAAGTGTATTGTCATACATTAATATTAAATGAACTATAATATTAAATCAAACTGAATATCATCGAGTATTATGTCCTTACAATAGATTGTCTCTAGGAATCTAAAAACTAACAATCTCCCACTTGGACTAGAGTCAATCACCTACATGTCTAACCCTTAGACCATCAAATGTCTAGTGTGTACATGAACACTCAGTGTTTTGGTGAAAGGGTCTGCCAAATTAAATATGTGGGAATACATTTTAATTTTATTTCTCCTATCCTTATGATCTCTCGGATCAAATGATAAGTCTGGGTACCTGCTCGTTTATGCTTGTTGATCTCGGTTCTTTTGCTTGCGCAATCGCACCATCGTTGTCTCAATAACATTTTATTAGACAACTGGCACTCGGAACTACCCCTAGTTCTCTTAAGAACTATAAATCCAGACAGCCTCCTTGAGGCTTCTGATACAGCAATGTACTCAACTTCGATTGTTGAATATGCGGTCCTTTTGCTTGGAATTATTCCAACTGACCGCCTCATTATTGAGAGTGAAACGTAACCTGACTGTGATTTGTAATCATCATAGTCGGACTGGAAACTTGCGTCAGCATAACCAGTCACTACTGGTTCTGACTGTCTACTATAGACAAGGAAACATTCTTTAGTTCGTCTAATTCAGAATGGTCTTAACAACAACCCAGTGAGACTCACCCGGATTCTGTTGATGTCTATCAGTAGTGTTGATAGCGTAGGCCACGTTTGGCCTAGTGCAAGTCATGGCGTACATGATTGACCCAATTACATATGCATATGGGACATATTTCATGTGCTTGATATCAGCTTCAACAGAAGGACAATCCTTCTTTGACAGCTTTATCCCATGATTTGCCGATAGAGGCCCTCTCTTAGAGTCCTCTATCGCAAAATGCTTCAACACCTTGTCTACATAGGTGGACTGTGACAGCCTCAACATCCTCTTGGATCTATCCCTGTGGATCTTGATCCCTAAGATGTAGTAGGCTTCACAAAGATCCTTCATCATGAAGGTCTTCGACAACCAATCTTCAACAGACTGCATTAACGGGATATTATTTCTCAAAATCAATGTGTCATTGACATACACGATTTATGAAAATAATATTCTTCCCGTTGTGTTTATGATGAAAGACGGTGGTGAAAAGTCTGAGAATAACACCATAGGATCGACTGTGGTAGATGTTATGTCTCCTTTTTTCATCCCGACTTCTGATAGCCCGAATACTGTGTTCGTTAGTGATCTACTACGGGACGGGAATTACGTCGATTGGGTGGATGAATTGAGTAACGCCCTATTCGCAAAAAATAAATTCGGCTTCGTTGATGGGTCGATCCCGATTCCTAGTGAAGGTACGACGAATCTGATGCTATGGAAACGTTGCAACGCCATGGTAAGGGGCTGGTTGTACAGTTCCATGGAAAAGGAAATTCGTAACAGCGTTAAGCACGCTAGAACGGCAAGAGAAGTTTGGGAAGATTTGCAAGAACGTTTTGGCAGCGAGAGTGCACCAAGGGCATATGAATTGAAGCGTGCAATTACTTTCACGCGACAAGAGAAACTATCTGTTTCAGCATATTATACAAAATTGAAGAGCTTGTGGGATGAGATTCAATCAATATCTCCGACCCCACAATGCAAATGTGGCGGGTGTTCTTGTGACATCTCCAAACAGCTTGTTGCAATGAAGGAGAAGGAACACCTTTATGAATTCCTTATGGGCTTAGACGAGAGTTTTGGAACCATTAAAACCCAAATCTTGAGTACGAAACCAGTGGTGACTTTAGGAGCGGCCTATCACCTTGTGTCTGAGGATGAGCGACAAAAACAGATTGTAGCCACAGGAAAATCAAACATTGAAGCGGCTGCATTCAAGGCCCAAGTTAGCCATCGACAGAGCCGAGATTGGAAAGGTGATAAGCGTGAGAAGCCAAAGTGCACGCACTGTGGGAAATATTACCACACCATAGAGACTTGCTGTGAAATTATTGGGTATCCTAAGGATCGGGAAAAGGAAGAACAAGAACAAAGTGGTGGCAAAGGAGGAGATTTCAAGAATAAATCGAAAAATGGTGGGAAGACAGCACATCTAGCCGCTGGAAAGTGTCCCATCCCGGGTTTAACACAAGATCAATATTCCAAACTGATCAAATACCTTAGCGGGAACGGTGAGGCTTCTCATGTTGGGCGAGAAGAAAGTTTTCCTACTGCAAATATGGCTGGTAAGATAAATAATACAGGACTTGGATAATCGATTCAGGGGCTACTGAACACATCACGTGCGATGACACAATACTTGAGTGTCAAACTGAATCTGGAACTGGGATGCCAGTAAAAATACCCAATGGTGAAATTGTACCAGTCAAAAGCATTGGAAACACTCACCTTCCAAATGGGTTGAAAATTGATAATGTTTTGAATATACCTGCTTTCAAGTGCAATTTACAATCGGTTAGCAGATTAACTAGAGATTTGAATTGTGCCCTCACTTTTTTCTCGGATTTTTGTGTATTGCAGGACTTACCTTCGAGGAACCTGATTGGAGTGGGTAGACAAAGCGAGGGTCTATATTACTTGGAGCCGGTTGCTAAAGAAGGTATGGTCATGACAGTTCACTAATATACATTTGGGCTTGGACAGCTGTTAAAAAAGCCCTTAGAGAGCGGTTATAACAGTTGTCCAAGTAACAGTTGTCCAAGGTTGGACTGCTATTAAAAAACCATTGTCCAAAAGTTGGGCTTGGGGCGGTTTTCATAGCATTACAAAAGAGATTAGACAATGCGGTTAATACTTGCCTTTTTTTTTTTTTTTTTTATAATTTATAATTTTATTATGTTAGATAGACAGCGGTTATTAACATTTGTCATTCAATAATTTTTTTTTTTAATTATTAATTTATATTTTAAAAATCCTATAATAAAACTATAAACCAAAACTTATATATACGTCCAATACCATAAACCATAAACCAAAAATCCTATAATAAAACCATAAACCAAAAATTATACCACATATATATATACCAAAACATCAAATAAATAAACATACACATCATGAAATAAATAAACATACAATCATAAACATACATCCAATACACCAAAAATATGAAATATATATCATCACAAATATATAATTTAATTACATGCTACCAAAATTTCAAACAACGATCACTCAATATCGTATGAATATAAGAATCGATTGTAAAGGTAATTTCATCCAATCATTTTTTCATTTCTCCAGTCTTTTCTTAGAGTAAGACTTGAGCTCACGTTCATAGACAAACTGCAAACAACGAATCAATCAATATAGTATGAATTTTTATTCAATTAATAATAATTTAAATAAATCGATAAATTGATGAGAGGAATGTCGTTAGAGAAGCGCGGATTATATCTTCAATAAAGCAACACACAAAATGTCCACTATGAATCACATGACATTATTAAAAAACAATTAAAAAAACAAAAGAACAACATGGATCTGCTGGCACCTAACAAAGAATCAAAGAAAAGCATACAGATCTGCTCACAAAGATAAAATATTAAACCACAACAAAAGTAGAGATCAGATCATCGGATCTCTTCACAGAATCTAACCACTTTACAGAAAACAAGTGCAGTAGAAAAGATAAATAAATAATTAAAATACACAAAACATGTTGCTTGATTAAAAAACAAGCCACTTTATTGAGTTACCATGGAAATAAACTATGCATCCAGCGTGAATGGAGGAGATCACAATTCAAAAAAATTATCAAAAGTCATTGCGAGTTTTTTAATTAAGTCGAGTTCAAGCTTCATACTACTCAACAGAACTAATTTACACCTAGGTTATTCCACCCAAAATGTCAATGAATCATGATTCCTTAGTTTTAGGATATAAAACCATTGTAACAACTAACAAGTAATGAAAATAATGCACATTGACTTTTTATCAATTCATTCTCATTCCCAACATATAAAGTCCTCAACCCTTTAATTTTTCAAGAGAAATTAAAATATTTTTTCGGCTTTACTATTTTCTTATTCTTGTGATTTGTCTCATTTATTTAGATACAAAAATCTATATAAACACACAAAATGGCATATTAGTTATATTTTATATAAATACACTATAAGAAAAACACCCAAAATCAATAACTATATTATAAATAGGAAAGGTTGAAGTACAATTTAGTAAAAACAAATGTAAACCTCACTTTCCCCAATTCCAATTAAAAAATATATACACACACTTCTGTCCCCTAACATGGTTCAAAGTTAGTTTTTGGTCCCACATTTTGTCACTCCAAGTGGAAATTTCTAAATTTTCGAGAAAACAACAACCAATAATTGAATTTATTTTCCTGAAAATTTGGATTTTGCAGATCTATCTAGTGTATACATACACAATCTAAAAACTAGTGGATCAAAAATGTAAAAAATTGAAGAAACATATCCAAAATGGTGGTGCACCTTTTTATCTTCATGAGTCCTGGGGGATTCATCAGCTACATTCAATATCGGCAAGGAGGCGAAGCCAATCCTGGCTTCCGAGAAGACAGGTTGAACCTCCTTCACCCTGAGTGTCCTCACCCTCTTGGCCAAGTCGAGCCGCTTCGGGTTTAGCTTCTTGAAGTGGCTCGACTTCTAGGCGGCAGCTTGCCTGAGGCAATCATCTACCGTATCTTCTGCTTTGTAAAAAACCTTTCTTATCTGCTTCTCAAGTTGCCTGTACACTTTCCCCCTCTCCCTCTTATTCGCGGATTCTTCGAGAAAGGCCTTCATCAGCTCCAGATCGCTTTGGAGCAGCTTCAGCTCGCCTTTGAACCCCGTGATCAGATTTATCTGGTCCACCAGCATCTTCTGCACGTGACAACACAAGAAAAGGTTTTTATTTCCTTCTCTCATGTTTATAGACATATGAGAAACAGAGGACCACAAATGGACCTCACATGACTCATCATCACGTGCCGACGTCCTCTTTAACAATTCTATCCAGATGCCACCACACTACACACCTTAAATTAGCTGTCAAACATGCATTTAAATCTCAATAATTCATCTATGGAACTAAAACCTACTATCCTCTTATATGAAAACCACATTCACATAAACACCTTAAATTAGCTTCCAAACATGCATTCAAAATTTCAAGAATTCACCACATTCACATAATCACATTTAGTTCGCAGTGGGGCAGCTGCATTTAATTTAAGCTTCTTCATTCTCAAATCTCCGCTCATAATTAATTTCCAGGAACATAAATGACAACAACAACAGCAAATCAAGAATCTTTCTCCCATTAATTTCCCATTTCAATCAATAACGTGCACGGGGTAAGTGCTCCATCGAATCAAAGAAGTTTGGAGGGAAAATGCGCTCCAACTTGCATAAAATAACCGGAATGTCTTTCTCCAAATGGACCATGTCGTCCCACGTAATCATTGTAGATGTTAAATCTTTGAAGAATAAACTCAATTCAGTTACGGCCCTCTAGATATTGTTCGGTAGGAATTCCCCGGAATGCAAGGGGCAACAGTCGTTGCATAAACACGTGACAATCGTGGCTTTTCATCCCAGACACCTTCCCGTTTGATGTGTTTACACAACAACTCAAATTGAAGACATAGTCATCTGAAAATCTCAGCTCTTCAATCTAATTACACAAAGCCACTTTATGTCTCTTATCAAGTGTGTAATTGGCTTGGGGATATCTTCATGTACCCTCATCCCTCTTCAAGTGATCACGTTTTCATATCTCGTTCAACTCATCACGCGACTTTGCAGTTTCTTTTGTCTTGCCCTCTGTGTTCATGATTGTGTGGAACAAGTTATCGAACAGATTCTTTTCGATGTGCATCACATCTAAGTTCTGTCGAATCAAAAGTGTACTCCAGTAGGGAAAGTCCCAGAAAATCATTCATGATGATATGTGTCTGAACATGACGTGTCCAATTGTAGTAATAAGGAACAAAACCATTCATGATGATATGTGTCTGAACATCCACAATCAATCCGTATGACTTGTTCTGACACTTTTTTGCATTACACGGACATCTTATACGACCTTCTGAATTTGTTGCACCATGATTAGTAGCAAAGTAAATGAAGTAATTAACTTCATTCATGAACATCGTATTTATATATCCGTTGATTAATCGAGGAGTCGAATACATCCACTGATTATTCGGATATTCCATCTGTTTCAAATCATATCAATATGTTAATTCTACAAAAAAATTGGACAGGGTTTCGACTGTATATGTAAATATCCAAATATATAATTCTATCAAATAACATCAAACAATTATCCACCAAATAATTATATATGCTCGACATTCTACACAATACATATCAACACCAAATACGTACAAAACAAACTTATATACATTACACTAAACATATTTTTAAACGGTAGAAATGTAAAAACGTACGGTAAAATCGTCCACAATTGTGAAATGCTTCCTCTACACAATATGAACTTCAAAAATGATTTTCGTCTCTATCTACACCAATATTGGTGTTGGTTTTGGAAAAATATTGACTATGTCTCGACTGTTTTGGGTAAAGTGGAACTGCTGGTTTTTTTATTTTAGCGACGGATTTTAGAAACCGTCGACGGATATAGCGATGGTAACATCCGTCGTTAATAGCGACGGTTTCAGCGACGGAATTCAAAAAACCATCGCCAAATCCGTCGCTAAAAACATAAATTATTAAAAAAAAATAGAAATTAAATTAGTTAACATAAAATTAAAATAAAAACAAAAATTAAAATAAAATTGTTCATACATAATTAAACATAAATCATAAATTGTTCAGAATAATTAAAAACACAATACTTAAAATGGATTTGCTCTCCAAATAGCCACAATAGACTCCCATTCTTCGTGCTCAAGTTCATTTCATAGGTTCACCCCTTCTTCCCTCAATCGTATGCCACATGTGCATCATGTCATGGTAACGCCGTCCAGTAATCTTACAAAATGCCTTGTAAACATCATTGGTCTCGATATCGGGACTCCACGTAGTTTGTTTCTATATTTCGTATATAATACGATAATTAAATTAATTTTAAACAATATATATTGAGAGAAAATTAAAATTAAAATTATACCGTAAACTCCTCGAAATACATCTGACGTCTGTCAGTTGGCACATTTTTCCAAGGGTCAGCGTTGACAGCAATTCCCACCATCATGATGCAGCGCTTGGCAATACATTCAGCCTCGTGACCGGGTACAATACTAAGACATTAAAAAATAAATACATATTTAATATTTAATTCTATAAATAAATTATATAATAAAAAAAATTACTTACATTCCATTGAAGAGTCTGATAGGCAAACGAGATGAAGCAGCTGGGACGTTATTATCACCTTCATCATTCATCTAATTAAAATATGAAATTTATAAATTAATTAATACGGATAAAAATACAACTAATTAAAAATAAATAAACGGACAAAAATTAAATATTTACCATTATATAGAAAAATACGGAAGAAATTGACTCATTCGCGTACACAACTCATTCCTTTCTGACGATATTGAATGAATGTTGTGTTGGCCGCGGGGGTATTTATAATATTGGATTTAGCGACGGTTTTGAAAATTCCGTCTCTAAAACCATCGAAAATACGTGAACAACGCTCCGGTTGCTTCGTTTTCTGCACCATTTAGCGACGGATATGGAGTACCGTCGCTAAAACCGTCGATGATTGTGACGATTCGGTTTTTCCGTCGCTGAACCTTCGATGATTGTGACGGTTTCAATTTTCGTCGCTAAATATGGTTGATTTGACCATTTGACCGTTACCGTCGCCAAAACCGTCGCTATTTGCGATGGATTTGAAATCCGTCTCTAAGATCCGTCGTAAAAACTCACTTTTTTTTAGTGCTTATTTGTTTGTGATAGGAACTTTGTTTGGAGAGAAATCCAAGAGAAATTGTAGAAAATAGGGTTTGTGCAAACCGGTGGCAAGATAGCGCAGCCATTGCCCGCCTCAATCCTCAATTGGGAGACTGGGTTCGATTCCCTTTGGGAACGAATTGGAGTTTGGGAGTTATAAGGTGGCTTGGTGAATTTGTGGAGTGTTTGGGTATTTGGTGTATTAACTACTAACATCTAACAACTAACTTTGCCCAATAAAAAAAAATAGGGTTTGTGCAAAATGGGGAAAGAAAGAGGCTGAAATTTCGATTTTTATGGGTATTTCGGATGAATTTGCGCTTTTTCTCGTTGCTTCCGTCAGTCAAGGAAGGATCAACTGACGGCAAGACCTAATGTGAAAGGAAAAAATAAACTTGGATGACTAATTTTGAAAGTGAGTAAACTTGGGTGACCAAAACCGTAAAAAGGTAAATTTTAGTGACCCAAATTGAATTTTAAAAAAAAAAATTGACGGAAGGAGTATTAACTAGCACTACAAAAAATGCCTGATTTAAGGAGGGTTTTTAAAGAGCGGAAGAAAACACTTGAACGTCTGCTTTAATTCAATATGTGAAACAATTTATTATTCACTTGAACGTCTGCGGAGAACGCCTTCTTAGACCAGTTAACGGCAATTAGTAAATTATGATGAGAGAATATATTATTATAATAAACGTTAATTTGAAAACATAATATTAGTTGAGTTTTGTATTTACCTGTATTTCTCCCATTGATGACAGTTTGAATATTAAAATTCGGTGCAAGATAAATTATAATAAAAATTTAATATTTTTATTATATAAATGTATATATTAATTTTTCTTATTTATGTATAAATTTTATAAAATAATATATAAATGAGTATCTCACAATAATAAAATTAAATATATAAATTTTTAATTAAACATTAAGTTATTTATAAATACTAAAATTTTTAACAATATTATAGTTTTAAAAAATTTAACCCCACCACAGTAAATTAAAAATATTTTTAAAATATTAATATTTATTTTTTATATTTGAATTTTATTTTTATATATGTAATATGTATGTGAAATTAAAGATCGTAAAAAGACGATTAATTATGATATAAATACGTTAAAAATATATTTGTAATAAAAAATTATAAACTTTAAAAAATTGATTGAAAAGTAAAATATAAAAAAACAAAAGAAAAAAAAATTATTGATTGATAAGTCACTCTTCTGTTTAGAGAGTGAAGTTCATCATTTCACTATAAAGTAAACGTGTCTACACTTGCTCAAATGTGCACTTAATTAAAATTTTGACAAACTCCTATTTTTATATATTTTATAAATTTATTAACATGATTTGAATTCATTTTAGTCTCCCTAGTCCCTAGTTAATTAACTACAATTTGTCACCAACCCCACTCCATTTTTTTTCCTTTTTTCTTTTCATTTTTTTTTTCTTTTTTGAGCGCACCCCACCCCATTCAAAGATTGTAAGCTGATGCGTGGACAAACCAATCAACAATTATCGCTGACAAAAATTGATAATTTATAAAGGCATTCATTACTTGACCCATTGAGGAGACGGGAAAATAAATGGAATTTATAACAGTACTTGTGCTTGCACTTGTTCTTCTATGGGGAAGCTTTCATCTCCTGAAGTCCAGTCACCGGCGACGGCGAGGGAAGCTTCCACCGGGGCCATACCAGTTTCCGATAATCGGAAACGCTCTCCAACTGGGCAAAAACCCGCACCAATCACTCGCCGCTCTCTCCAAAAAATACGGCCCCTTAATGTCCCTTAAGCTGGGGAGCATATATACAATAGTTGCATCATCACCCGAAATGGCAAAAGAAATACTAGAGACCAACGACCGGGTCTTTTCCAGCCACCCTATCCCCGCCGCCGTGCAAAGCTACGACCACCACAAGATCTCGATAACCTATCTGCCGGTGGGCGACAAATGGCGAAAGCTACGGAAAATATGCAGAGAGCAGATGTTCTCGAGTAATCAGCTGGATGCTAGCCGAGGCCTTCGGCAGGAGAAGCTGCAGAAACTGCGCGACCACGTGCACGAATGCTGCGCACGTGGCACAGCTGTGAACGTTGGGGATGCCGCCTTCGTGACCTCTCTCAATTTGATGACTGCAACGCTTTTTTCGGTTGATTTTACGGAATTTGATTCGGATGTTACTCAGGAATTGAAGGACTGTCTTCAGCGTGTGGGGAAGATTGCAGCCGCTCCGAATCTGGCCGACTTTTTTCCGGTTCTTAAAAGGATGGATCCACAGGGTATTAAGAAGGAGGCAGAGGTTTATTTGGGGAAATTGTTTGCTATAGTTGGAGATGAAATTAATCAACGGTTGGAATGGAGAGGAGCATCTCATGAGAAGAAGAGTGATATGTTAGAATCACTTCTTGATCTCATGGAGGGAAGCGAGTACGAGCTCAATTTGAAGGAAATTAAACATCTACTCTCGGTGAGACTACTCTCTCTGTTAATTCTTCTGAATAGTATTAGTTGTTTTTATAGAACAGTATTAGTTATTTTACTGAAAAGTATTAGTTGTGTAGTACAAAATTGGTATACAAGAGGCTTACTCAAAATCTTGTGTGTGTTAGGACTTACTTTTTGCAGGATCGGAAACAACTTCAATCACAGTAGAATGGACAATGACGGAATTACTAAAGAACCCTGAGAAGATGAGTAAAATTACGAATGAAGTGAGAAGTGTGATCGGAGAAAATAAACAAGTCGAGGAATCAGACATACCGAGACTCCCATACCTGCAGGCTGTGATCAAAGAGACCTTTCGATACCACCCGGCTGGTCCACTCTTGGTTCCGCACAAGGCGGAAGATGAAGCCAACATCAACGGCTATACAATTCCCAAAAACGCGCAGATTTTTATCAACGTTTGGGCTATGGGGAGAGATGCAAGCATATGGGAAAATCCAAACGTGTATGAGCCTGAGAGATTCTTGGATAACAAACTAAACTTCAAAGGTAAGGATTTCACGCTTATTCCTTTCGGGTCAGGAAGAAGAATTTGCCCCGGTATGCCACTGGCTGACCGAATGGTGCATCTGATGGTGGCTTCTTTGGTTCATGATTTTAATTGGAAAGTTGAAGCAGGGGTGGTGCCCCAAAAAATAGACGTGACCGAGAAGTTTGGGCTGGCATTGCATAAGGCAATTCCCCTCAAGGCTATTCCAATGTCTGTTTGAATTTTGATGCTTCTTTAGAGAGACTGAAAATAATGGTAGTAACGGTGCACCTAGTGCACTGAGACCTACTCTTTTGTTAACCAAAATTATGTGATTGTAATAATTAGATCATGCTCCAATAGATAAGTGATTGTCTTCTTCATTTGTATGCAACAGAAAATTATCTAAAGAGCTGATATTTATTGGAGCTTTAACTCTTGCTTCCCTACATTGATTCTCTTGTCTTATACATATTCATAGGCTTGATACAAGACTACATTTCTCAACTACATGCTATAAAAAACACAAATCTTGGAAACACCAAAAACTTGCTCTTGTTAAATTGTCCAGAAGACAAAGATACTACATTTTATCAAAACAATTGTGAATCTACATAATGCTTCACAGTTATTGGAATATGAAAATCAATCTTACGCGGCTCCCAAATTTAATACACCTTGCTTGGAAAAGCCACGAGGGGAACTGCCTTATTCAGTGCTAGCCCAAACTTTTCACTCATGTCGACGTCTTCTCGTTTCACCCCAGGTTCAAGATTCCAATCAAAGTTATGAATCAAAGAAGCCACCGTAAGTTGCAACATTCGATCAGCCAACGCCAATCCAGGACACATTCTTCTTCCAGAGCCGAACGGGATAAGCAGGAAATTGTGGCCCTTGAAGTCTATTGTGCTGTTTAAAAATCTCTCTGGCTCGAATGAATTTGGGTTGGGCCATACGCTTGGATCTCTGCCAATAGCCCAAACGTTAACAAGTATCTGTGTGTTCTTTGGGATTGTATAGTTACTGATTTCTCCTTCAGATTCTGCCTTGTGGGGAACTAAAAGTGGACCAGCCGGGTGGAGACGAAAAGTTTCCTTTATGAGAGCTTGAAAGTATGGGAGTTTGGGTAGGTCTGATTCCTCGACTTGCTTGTTTGCTCCGATTATAGTTCTGAGCTCATTCTTAGCATTAGCCATTTTATCTGGATTGCGTAGTAATTCTGTCATTGCCCATTCCACTGTGCTTGGCGTTGTGTGTGATCCTCCAAGAAATAAGTCCTAATTAAATAACATGAAGTTGATTATTAGTGAAAATATCACATTTTAATTTCACCTACTTAAGTTGAATGAATTTGTCCATTCATACAAGCGATGCACACATACTGGTGTGTATATAAGCTTCTCATTTGTGAGTTGATGATTTGGAAAAGCTTTATTTTCTTAAGCAAATATGCTTTAGAACATTACAATTTGAGTTATCCCATTGTGCACCGGTTGAACGGTACAACTCTACATAACTAATACTTTCCAGTGAAATAACTAATACTGTTCAGGGAAAACAACTAATATTGATCAAATTAAATCTTACCAGAAGTAAATGCTGTATATCCTTGATACTCAAATCGTACTCACTTCCTTCCTTGAGATCAAGAATCGTCTCCAGAAAATCATCTTTCTTTGTGGATGCCTTTCTCGATTCCAATCTTCCATTAATTATATCCTCAAACCTGTCCAGCAATTTCCCAAAATAAACAGCAGACTTCCCCTGAATCCCCTGAGGATCAACGCGCTTCAAAACCGGAAAAAAGTCGGCAACATTAGGAGACCCCAAACACTTCATAACTCCCTCAATAATATCCATCAAATCACGAGTTTCACCCGAGTCAAAGCTCGTAAAATCCACCGAAAAAAGCGTGGCCGTCATCAGATTCAGAGAGGTTATAAACGCAGCCTCCCCGATATTCACGCTTCTGCCACACGAGCAGCACCCGTGGACATAGTCACACAGTGACGTCATCTTCTCCCGTCGGAGGCCCTGGCTCGCGTCGAGCCGATGCGTGGCGAATATCTGCTCTCTGCATATTTTTCGATTTTTTCGCCACCTGTGTTGAAGTATTAGTTCACACAAGGAAAAGTATTAGTTCACACAAGGAAAAGTATCAGTTCCAAATCTGCTATTTATTAGCTGATAGGAGCAAAAGTATTAGTTCACAAGAGGAAAGGTATTAGTTCACAGAAGTAAAAGTATCAGTTCCAAATCTGCTATTTATTAGCTTATAGGAGCAGACAAAGTTAGTTAGAATGAGTTAGCTGGAAAGCTTCTAGATACCTCCTACTTACCAACTCCATGGAGGCGGTTACAACTAGCTCATTGTATATATACTACAGAACTTGTAAAATTTCATTTGAATGAAAAACACATATTTTTCAACAACCTGTTTCCGACGGGCAGTAAGGCCATCGAGCGGTTGTGGTGGTCGTGTACTTGTGCTGCTGCCACGATGGTTCGGCCGGAGAAGATTTGGTCGTGTTCTTGAAGCACTTGCATTGCGATTTCGGGCGATGATGCAACTATTGTATATATGCTTCCGAGCTGGAGAGACATTATCGGGCCGTATTTTTTGGAGAGGGTGGCGAGGGATTGGTGCGGGTTCGGGCCGAGCTGAAGGATGTTGCCGATGATCGGGAATGGGTACGGGCCGGGTGGAAGCTTCGCCCGCCGCCGTTGATTGGATCTTAGGATATAAAAGAATGCCACAAATATCAGAACTATTGGAATGATAAGTGTTGGTAAATCCATGTTTTCTTCTATCGAGCTTCTAATTCACTTGGAAGATCGTCCTGAGAGATTAGAGATGTAGAATGAATTATTTTAGATCATCGGTTTTAGTCAAAGTTGATTTTCAAGGCATGACAGCACGCACCTCTTGACAATTTAAAAATACTGCTGACTCTCTCTCTCCACAAAAAATATACTACCTCCATCCCAACTTTTTCTTTCACGGTTACTGTTTTCTAATAATATTGTAGGAGCGAATTTTTTATTAATTTTTAAAATGATAAAATAATTTTTAAAAAGACATATAATAATAAAAAAGATGGATCTATCACATCCTCCTTAAAAATTATTTTATCATTTCAAATATTAATAAACAATTGTTCGCTAAAACACAAAAAAATAAATACAGCGAAAAAAGAGTTGGACCTGAAGGAGCATCTCCTATACACTAAAGGCGAATCACCCCCAATTTCTGTGAGAAGTTATTTATAGTATTATTATTAATTTTTTAATTTCAGTCATTCATTTATTTAATTTTGATATTTACCTTTCATTTATATTTTACTAGTTCGTAGACCCGCTTATTAATCGGGTTTGAAATAATTTTAATGTTATAAAAAAAATTATAATGTTTTCATTTATTTATTATGAAAGGTTTTGCCACTCAAAAATGCTAATTATTTTTTTCTATTGTGAATGACAAACATTTATTATTCAAAAAAATTGAAAAATTAAGTTGTTTAAAAGATTTTAAAGAGTTATAGCTAATTATATCTTCGCAAGATTTGATATATTTTTTTTTCAAACAAATATTTATTATACAATATTTTTTGAAAATAAAATCTAATTGTTTATATATTTTACGACATCATATCTACTCAAGATTTGATTTATAATTTTTTTTTTTAATCTAATTGTTATCATCATTTGATATACTTGAGATTTTTAATTTATGATTTACTGATTATTGAGTCTTTTCCAGCCGCCCTATCCCCGTTGCCGTGCAAAGCCACGACCACCACAAGATCTCGGTGGCCTATTTGCCAGTGGGCGACAAATGGCGAAAACTACGGAAAATATGCAGAGAGCAGATGTTCTCGAGTCATCAGCTTGATGCTAGCCGCGGTCTTCGGCAGGATAAGCTGCAGAAACTGCACGACTACGTGCACGTGGCAGAGCTGTGAATGTTGTGGATGCTGCCTTCGTGACCTCTCTCAATTTGATAACGGCCACGCTTTTTTCGGTTGATTTTACGGACTTTGATTCGGATGCTACTCAGGAATTGAAGGAGTGTCTTCAGCATGTGGCAAATTCCCCTCAAGGCTATTCCAATGTCCATTTGAATCTTAATGCTTTCTAATTTAATTGCATGTTGTATTTAGTTGCATGATGTAAAATTATGTGACTGTAATAATTGCCATAATAGTTAGAGCCTGTTCCAGTAGATAAGTGATCATTTTCTTCATTTCTATGCAGCAGAAAATGTTAGGAATCCAAGTGACGGTAGGCGTGTCTTGTAATTGTGCTCACAAAAAGGATAAATAATTTACATATAGTATAAATCTCACTGTGTAATTGTGTTTTAGAAGAGTGACCGTACAACCCGTGATCGTTGAAAGGCAAAAACTCGTACAAGATGGTCTTATACATGAAACGACGTACAAATTAGCACAAATCAACACTCTTTCATTCTAAAGTGTTAAAGTCATTATTCTTTCAAATTATGTCCGCCTCACCGTGTGAGATCGTTTTACGCAAGTGTGTCTCTTGTTGAAATATAAGTCTTGTTTATTGTAGTTCTTCGTACCTGTTCTTGAAACTCTACAAAGTGCCCTAGAAACATTTATTTTTAGGTTTTATTAATTAATTATAAATAATTTTTTTATTTTACATATTTTTGTGGGTTCTTTTTGCCTGATTGGAACTCTACAGAGTGCCTTAGAAACATTTATTTTTAGGTTTTATTAATTAATTATAAATAATTTTTTTATTTTACATATTTTTGTGGGTTCTTTTTGCCTGATTGGACTACATTTCTGCTTCTACCCCTAATCTTGTGTACAATTATATAGATTAATATTACCTCCGTCCTAATTTAGATTTATCATTTATTATTGGCAAAAGTTTTAAGAAAAATATTTTTTTATTAGTATTAAATAGTTTAAAGTGGATTTAGTGGGTGAATATGGATGTCAATTCAACTTTATATAATATAATATTAAATGGTGTAAAGCGTATTTTAGTAAGTGTAATATATTGGCATATATCGTAAATAAATGTTGTTTGTAAGGGATATTGTTTTGTTAAGAAAATTGTTTTATTTTTTTTATAAGAAAATGACAAATTTAAATTAGGACGTCCGTTTAAAGAATTTGATCAACCTAAATAAATTAGAACGGAAGTACCATATAGGAATTGTATTTTCTATATTGATGAGATTAATTACATCGTGTACTGTACAATTATATAAAAGGATTACAAAGTTGTACTTTAACTCACAAATATAATCAAATCCCACGAATAATGGGATAGTTACAATAATTGAGGAATCATGTTGACTCGTTCCTTATAAAATTTACATTCAACATTTTTTAAGTATTAAAGCATAATATAAAGTGTAACGTGAACGATATTAAAAATAAAATATTAATTCTAGGATAAAATAGTTAGAATTTGCGTTTGGATAACACTCACGGCTCCCACACGTTCTATCCCATTGGTATCAGAAATTGAAAAATTGACATAATTTTTGGAAGTGTTATCATGTGACCACATGGCTGGGGCTTTCTGGCCAGTCTCAGTTACGTGACATTTTAGTGTGTGACGTTGAGAGTTAATCTTTTAAATCTTCTATTGTCACACACGGCATTTTATTTATCAGGGTGGAAGTATTAATATTTGTCTAAATCCAGAAATACCGTATACTAAAAGAAGAAATACTGCCAAATCAAAACGTATCATATTTTTATGAGGACCATCACACGCGTAGAACCAGTGTTTTTCATGGGTGAGCAGGTGGTCAACAAAGACGAAGACCGGGGTTGACAGCTTTCTTAGGTTGGATCGGTTGAACAAGAAGGATTCAACCGTTAAAATAATTTATGTTAAAAAAATTTAATATCTTTTATGTTTTACATTCTAAAAAAAATGATCAATTCATCAATGGACGTGTAATATTAATATTTAACATTAATTAATTAAACTTGAGGCAAAAAATAATATAAACGTGTTGATTTTCTTGAGAATGAGATTTTGTCCCACATTGAATAAATATTAAATGAAATGTGAGAAAATGGGAAGAGATTTCCACATCAAATAAGTATTAAAAAAGTTGTGAAATTGAGTAATATAAAAGGGAGTGGAGGTGGATCAGATCCTTACTCAACCTCTTACTCTTATTCCACATCAATGAATAAGTATAAAAAAATGTAAGATGGAGTCTTTATAAAAGGGGTAGGGTCTACATCATTACTCAGATGAAAAATTAATGAAAAATTGATTGGTATTAAAAATAATAATTTTTTTACCTAAATATTTAATAGTTTAAAATTTTAAAAAAAAACCAGTCGAACCTGTTTTAACTGATTTTGATCGATTTTGACTGATTTAATCTATAAATCGGACCGGTTCCGAGTTCGGTTCCCGGTTCAACCGGTTCGATTTTAAAATCATTGCGTAAAACCAACCCACCACCCTACTTTTTTTTTTTTTTTCAGAACTAACTCTACTCAAAGGAACTAGAAACTTTAATTAGAGGAGTCCAATTTAATAGAAAGAAGTAAAAAAAATAAAAATATATTATTAAATCATATTATATATTATAACCAATTTTGTTAAAGTTAAAAAATTAATTTTATTATATTATAATTCAATTAATTAATATAATTAAATCATGGTGTTTTAAATACTATATATATATAATTGAATGGTCAAATAAACTATTATGACTTTAGTAAATATTATTCATAAAATGTGTTTAAAAATAAATTATTAATAATCGTTGTTTCAACAATAAATATGACCAAAAGCGATTGCAACCTGATTAATGATTGAAAGAAGTGTCTTCAATATAAAGTCCTAAATAAGTACGGTGGTTGCGAAATTCGATTATCTTCAGAGGATCGTCAAGGACGTGTTTTATAAGATCCAAATTTCTTCTTTCTTTTTTTCCTTAAGGCAAATAACTGTTTGAATAGTTGGAACCCAATCAGTGATTGGTTTAGGGAACCTCAACCATATGTTACCTAATCTGGTTGTTATGTTTTTCCTCTTGTAATCTCTGATGTTTTTTGGGGTATTCCTAGTACCTCTTTAATAAATTGTCTTTTCCAAAAAAAATAAATGGAAGTGTGACCAACAGAAATTGAATTAAATCTGATCTAAAAGAAAAAATAAACATAAATGTGACCAACAAAAATAGAAACCTATTTATGATTGAGTGAAGGATATTAACAAGAAGACACGAACCAATTTATCAATAATATAATATATATATAGAATTTCATAAATGCGGTACCGTCCTTGCGTAGGAGGTCTCTCCATCTTCTCCATTTTAGAGGATCTACATTGTTCATTTTACTCGATAATGGTGTATCGGCGGTGGCACATCTGATCGGGACGCCACCAACATCTTCAGTGCAAAAGTGAACACTAAAATCACATCGTTGTAGGTTGCCCTTATTATACATTAAAACTCATGCAAATAGTAAATATTCAAATGGGTAAATGGCTTTTTCATACAAAAAAATCCAATGCACTTATTAAGAGATGCACACACCTTTTTGTCTAACTGACAAGTACACAATTATTTAGCATTTTACCTAAATTAACCTCCTGCACATGTATTGTAAAAATCTGAGAGAAAAATAAAAATAATAATTTACAAAAATCAAATCAAGGCTTAATCTAATCAATTTTTCATATTCAATGGTCCTGACCAACGAAGAATTTCTCTCTTCTCTCTCCTAAAATCAATTTTCAGATTCAATGCCCTTGACCAACGAAGAAGACAGCGAACAAGACGAGAAGAAGACGGCGGAATTCTATGTCCCTAAACAACACCAGTGTTGGAGGAAGGACAGAGGCGCAATGTGGTGTGGTGTGGAAAAACGGCGGTCAAACGGTGGTGGTTTGTGGCTGCGGAAAAATAAGAGGCACCACCCCCACTATGACGACGGAAGCGGTGGGATGGAGAGTGGTGGTGGTGGTGGCGGATCTGTGGATACAGAGAAGGGCAGAGAGTGTGGGATGGGGGTCAGAAATCGTGAGAGGGTCACGATGAAATTTATTCAAGATTTTTCTGTAGAAATTGTGTTGACATCCTTCATGTTCCAATGTGCATAAAAATTGAAAAAAGACATGAAATTTGTTCAAGAAAAGTGTAGTTCTGAAAACCTCATTTGAAGATTTGTGTAAAAAAGTGGTGAACATTGAATTTTTATAGTAGGTTCTGACCTTGAGAGTGAGGAGTGTTTGTGTTGAAAGCAACTTCAAGAATGGAAGGATGGAGTGGCGTTGTAGTTCCGTGTGATGTGGATGTTTGCATATTCCATTTGTTTTTCTTTTTTAGGTAATTTTCGGCCTAAAGAATTTGCAATTTTTGAACCATTGGTGCATTTTTAGTGCACAATGTTTTTTGGTTCCCAATGCATTTTTTATTCACTGTGTGCATTTTTTGCAAACAATGTAGTTTTTATGCATAATGCATTTTTTTGTTCATAATACATTTTTTTATTCACAATGTATTTTTGGTGCTCCAAGTACATATTTTTTTATGCACTATGCATTTTACTGTGCTATACTTTTAGTACATATTTAATTTTATTTTTTATTATTAATTAATTATTATCATTATTAAATCAATATAATTATTGAAACTAAACAAGAAAAATTTTAAAACCCTCGCATTTTACGTATTAAAATTGGCTCGTCCACACAAAAAAAGAGTGGGGAATTTTGTTTCAAAAATAGAGCAATAATAATAATGGGGAAAAAAGTTATTGATTTGACACGTGAGGAGAGAGAGAGGAAAAGGTCTAGTGATATGACAAAAAACAGAGCACATGTAAGGAGATGGAGTTTTCAGTGGGTCGCTTTTTTTTTTTTACAAAAAATCGGTACAATTAAGGGCATAATAGATAATTCAAACATATAATTTTTGTAGTGGAGAGCGAAAAAAGAAATTCTTGTACCTAGGAGTAAGTTTCACTCCTAAATTGTAGTAATTAGTCAGCCACCCTATTCAAATAAAAAAATGATTGGAACAGTACTAAATTTTAATATATAAAATGGGACACATGTCCGAGACACTGACTCGGTGTAAAACCCAAACAGGAACCAATCGCTCCCCAGAGGGATACATGAAGGGGCTACCCAAGCAGCACGAGCAAGAACGGGCCGATTTGATATTTTGTCATCCCTACTTTCTATTGCCACAGGCACTACAAAAAAAGCAGGTTTTAACGACGGATATTAGCGACGGCTACAAAATCCGTCGCTAGTAGCGACGATTTTAGCGATGGATTAAGTCAGATGGTCAAAGTCACCGTATTTAGCGACGATTTTGGTAACCGCCGCTATTAGCGACGGAATAGCGGCGGTTTAGCGATGCGGTATTCAAACCGGGTCAAATCGGGTCGTTTAGCGATGGTTATATCCATCGCTAAAGTCGGACCCGGAGCACGAAGCATCACGGCACTTGGACCACCGCCTAGGCCAAGTTTGGCGATGGTTTTTTTAACATAGAGACGGTTTATGACCGTCGCTACTAGCGACGAAAATTAAATATCCGTCGCTAATATGTCGCTAAATTCCAATTGTATAACCTGCAAGTTCAGCATTCTGATGCGGCTTTTCCGCAAATAGTTCGTCCGCCGCCGTCGCCGTACGCCATTCGTTGTCGTCGTCCTGAGCATTCGGTGCACGTGGAAACTTCGTACCATCGTAATATTCTGTTTGACGGTATTTTTTTATATTTTTAACTGTTTATTTTCTCGTTTCATGTATGTACATGCATTTATACATATATATATATATATATATAATTCAAAATTATATATTCGATAATATATATATGCATTTTAGTTTAATTAGTCAATTATGTATATTCATTTCAATTACGTATATGCATGTTAGATTAGTTTGGTTGATTAGGATATTTTATAATCATGTGATATATATATATATATATATATATATATATATATATATATGATAGAATGGTTAGAATTGTTAGATTGATGGTTGACTAGGATGGTTAGAATTATTTTATAATTATGTGATATATATATATATATATATATATGTTAATTTGGTTAAAATTGTTAGATTGATGGTTGACTAGGATGAATATATAATACAGTCGAAATTCTATTGAAATTTAGGCGCAATTTTAATTAATTATTTAAATTAATTAATTTATATCAAATTATTTGATTGGTTAGATTGTTAGTCGATGTGTTGGAAATTAATTAGAATTGAAATTTGTTGGTTGACTAGAAGATGAGTATATATAATACAGTCGAGACTCTGTCGAAATTTGTTGGTTAGTTAATTAATTTTTTATTAAAAAATATAATGAACTTGTTTTATATAATGCAAATGAGTACTAGTCAAGGTGGACGTGGCACTGACAGCGGTCGCGGCAACGGCAATGGTCGAGGCATAGGTGGTGGTCCGGGGCGATGAGTCCATTCCTCTAAGCACTAGAAGGAAGAGGGTCCTTAGACCGACGATGAACCTGAACACATCCAGCAGAGGCGGGTCCAGCTCGCAGCAACCGCCCCCAGCAGGGTCATCTCCAGCTAGGTTGAGCTCAGACTCGGCCTCTGTTCATCGTGGCTCAACCCCCACTGCTCGATTGGCGATCGATCTGAGTCAGGGAAAGTAAGTTATAATTTTTACTTACTTATTAATCTGTTTAGTTATAAAATTAATTGTTAATTATACTTATTAATTTTTTAATATGTTTCAGCATCATACCCAGTCATGAAGCTTCCACTCTAGCCACCAACTCCATCTTGCGAGTTGGAATTGCAATGGGGGACCACAGTTGGAAAGGCGCTTCTAAAGAACAACACCAACTCTACTTCGACGAGTTTAGGCTACGTACAATAATTGATAACTTATTTTAATTAAATATACATATATATTGTTATATATAAATTTAATAAAGTTTGTGTTAATGAAATGCAGAAATAGACGAAGTGGGGGGATGGTATGACACCGGCCGATTTCTACAAGCCGTTATGTAAGCTTGCCCAAGCCCGATACAAGGACATGCTTTACAGGTGGCATGCCGGGTGGAGGGATGAAGGGCCGGATATGACAGATGACCTGGACCCAGGCGTATGGGAGTTGATTGTGGCGGGTTGGAGCGATCCCGCATACCAGGAGATGTGCCAGAAGAATCGCCAAAATCGTCTGAGCCAGCAAGGAGGGGATGGGGACGTCGTGTTAGTGTTAGTTTCCTAGACACAATCTATTGTAAGGACATAATACTCGATAATATTCAGTTTGATTTTAATATTATAGTTCACTTAATATTAATGTATGACAATATACTTGTTTGAATATTATGTTTGATTGTTTGCATTTATTCATACAAGTGTTCACATGAGTCATTGTTGTCATTGAGATTGTGAGAACTCAGATGACTTAAGCATGATTCTCAAATAGTCCCAATCAATAATCATTAAGAATTGGATATTGATGATGCAATGGAGATTGGTGTGCGATCTGCATCATACTCTTAGAGAGTGTAGTAGGATCTCACTTACTACGAGATACTAGGTATCTCATGATGGATACACAAATACCTTAGAGGGTATTGGTATACCCCTCCGAGAAATTGTTTGATGTATTTCCACTATATGTGTCTACGGGTGTGTCGGTTAGTGGGAGCGATGTGATACTCCTTTGATTTGAGGTCAATACGCACGACATGTGTGGAGTGATGAACTTTGACCATGACCAACACTTGCACCCTTCCGTGGGTAGATATGGCTTGGATTGGGTTCATCACGAAGTGCATGTGCGTGGTAGTTGAGCCAAGAATAGGATTCATTCCTCAATGTGGATTTAGAGAGAATACTCATCTTCTCATCATAATTGGATCTAAATCATCGGCCGATGCACGTCAACTTAGACTTTGTGGCTAAGTGTGACATACATGATCAATTAGTGATTAGAGATAATATGATTAAGTTATTTGAGTAGACACTTCATCATGTTCAAGACTTAATCGAGTATTCGTGAATGAAATGAGGAAATCGTAATAGCTCATGTTTCAATTGCAGGTAGTTGCACGTTTCTCGCACGTACCTCATATATTGAGAATGTCTGATTTATTGTCTATGGTTCAATTAAGACCGTTAGTTTGACTAATCGCTCAATATATGAGGGCCTATAGGTCACACAACAAGTAGTTCCCTTTTACGGATTATAGTTGGTTGATTAAATGTTAAATTTGATTTAATATTTAATTTATGGAGAATTAATTAATAATAGATTAATATGGAATTAATTATTATAAATGTTTAATTAAATTAGATTTAATTAAATAGGATTTCCAATAATAATATATGAAATATTATTATAGGATTTAATATATATGGAATCAAATCAGTAGAGATTTGATATACATGGGAATTAAATTCGTAGAGATTTTATATATAGAAAACATAAGGTTTTCTGAAAATTGCATCGTCGCCTACGTCCCTCGATCGTCGGTGTTTGCTGGCATCCGCGACACCGCTCGAGTCGGTGGCTTCTCGCCGCGACTCGCAGCGTTCGTGCGAAGCCACAGCACCGCGCGCGACGATGAATTGGATTCACCTCGCTATCCCTCGCTTCGCCTCTACGCGACTCGGTACCCTAAGTATATATGTGTATATATATATTTATTGAAATAACAATGTCAAAAATTCAAATGGTTCTTATAAATAGGCTACAAATTTAGAGATGAGCGGGTTGCTGAAAAAAATGATATGAGCAACAAATTGGGCTTTGATCCTTCTTCATAATATTGAGCTATACATAACCAAATATGAGAAAATTACAGTAAGATGGATCTATCATATCCCTCCTTAAAAATTATTTTATCATTTCAAATATTAATAAACAATCTGTTCGCTAAAACACGAAAAAATAAATACAGTGAAAAAAGAGTTGGACCAGAAGGAGCATCTCATATACACTAAAGGCGAATCACCCCCAATTTCTGTGAGAAGTTATTTATAGTATTATTATTAATTCTTTAATTTCAGTCATTCATTTATTTAATTTTGATATTTACCTTTCATTTATATTTTACTAGTTCGTAGACCTGCGTATTACGCGGGTTTGAAATAATTTTAATGTTATAAAAGAAATTATAATGTTTTCATTTATTTATTATGAAAGGTTTTGCCACTCAAAAATGCTAATTATTTCTATTGTGAATGACAAACATTTATTATTCAAAAAAATTGAAAAATTAAGTTGTTTAAAAGATTTTAAAGAGTTATAGCTAATTATATTTTCACAAGATTTGATATATATTTTTTTTCAAACAAATATTTATTATACAATTTTTTTGAAAATAAAATCTAATTGTTTGTATATTTTACGACATCATATCTATGCAAGATTTGATTTATAATTTTTTTTAAATCTAATTGTTATCATCATTTGATGTACTTGAGATTTTTAATTTATGATTTACTGATTATTGAGTAAATTGTAAAAATATTTCAATAATATAAGAAGAAAATATTATGATAGACAAAATATAAGTTAATATGACATATTTAAATTCACGTAAATGAATATATATATATATATATATAAATATATATATATATATATATACTTTGCAAGAATATATATAAATAAACAATATATTGAAGTCATTCTATTCTATATGAAGTATCGAGAGAAATTATCTTTATTTTCACATTTTTTGATTTAATTTATGTAAGTTGTAGGACGAAAATCAAGATTTAAAAATTCATAGAAAAAAATTCGAAAGTGTGTAAGTTACTGGATAAAAGTCAAAATTATAAATATAAGTTCAAAATAAAAAAGTGACAAAGTTATCTTTATTCGCTTAACATGTAGAGGAAGGTGTGATTTTCAGCAACTTGGGAATATTATGGTATTTTGCTTGACAATTTGGACAAAAAGTCTGTAAGTTACATGATGAAAAAAAAATTCATTAAATAATTAAAATATCATAACCAGATAAACAACACAACATATATTTATAGCTGATATGATTGTTATAGCAATGAATTTGATAAGAAAAATGAAGCAAATAAAGGCAAAACTCTAATACAGTCATCAAAGTGGCGAGAGGTTTGCAGTTGGCTGCAAGACTTTCTACACAATCATCAATACAAAAATTATCCATCTGAAGGCAAGTGTCTGCCACGTTTACATACGAATAAACATTCATAACGAATTCATAACTCAAATTACTTACCACAATACTCTTTGCAATATATATATAAAACGTGAATATTAATCGCTATGAACAAATTAGAAGAAACTCCTCCACAATTAATTCAACACTCGAATTACTTACATCAATACTTCGTGCAATATTAATAAAACTCTCTACAAACGAATTAATAACTCAAATTACTTACCTCAATACCCCTTGCAATATATACAAAACGTAAATATTAATATCTATGAACAGATTAGAAGAAACTCATCCACAACTAATTCAATATTCAAATTATTTACCTCATCCGTACAATATATATAAAAAAACTCCCTACAATATACAAAATAATTACACAATTGCAATAAACATTCCTAACAAATTCATAACTCCAATTACTTACCTCATTATTCCCAACAATATATATAAAATGTGAATATTAATCTCTATAAACAGATGATCAGAAACTCATCCACAACTAATTTAACACTTAAATTACTTAATTCAATGCTCTGTGCAATATAAAAAGACTCACTGCAATATACAAAATAATTACACAATTGCAATAAATATTCATAACTCAAATTACTTACCTCAATACTCCCTGCAATATAAAATAATAAAAAAACCTCCCCACAACTAACTCAACACTCAAATTACTTATCACAATACTCCGTGCAATATTAAAAAACTCCATGCAATATACAAAATAATTATACAATTACAATAAACATTCATAACCAATTCATAACTCAAATTATTTACCTCAATACTTTCTGTCATATAAAATAATAAAATCAGATTAAATATACAACACAAAACCAGATTAAAAATTTTATAAAATTATAAATGAATTCATAACTCAAATTACTTATCCCAATACTCCCTGCAATATACAAAATATGAATATTAATTGCTATGAACAAATTAGAAGAAACTCATCCACAATAAATTCAACAATCAAATTGCTTACCTCAATACTCCGTGCAATATAAAAAACTCCGTGCAATATACAAAATAATTGCACAATTACAATAAACATTCCTAACTTAAATGCTTTAAATAATTTTTAATAAGAGTGCACGATTTTAAAACGATATAATCTGGTTGAATTGAGTTTTGTTCAAACTGACGTACTACATTATTTGAAAAATAAAATTAAAAAAAATTGCTTCGAAAATAAAAAACAAAAAACAAATCTTGTGTTAAACATAACAGGGCGTGAGTATATATATATATATATATATATATATATATATATATATAAAAGTACCTATCTTCTTGAATTTATTGAATATATATAAGTACACACGGCTAATTAATTAATTTAATTAGATGACCGAAAAAAAAAACAAATCTTGTAATTAAACATGAGAATTGAGCGTGAATATATATAAGTACATACGGCTAATTAATTAATTTAATTTCATTAATAAATTAAAATTTTACTTTAAATAAATTTTAATGAGATTGCACGATTTTAAAACGAAATAATTTGGTTGAATTGAGTTTTGCGCAGACTGACGTGGTTCCGCCACATAAAATAGGTTTACCAATATATAGTACTAGTTATGTATACCCGCGTATTACGCGGGGTTGAAGTGATTTTGATGTTATAAATAAAATTTTAATGTTTTCATTTATTTACTATGAAATATTTCGCAATTCGGAAAGGCAAAATTAATTTTTTTTTCTATTGTGAATGATAAATACTTATTATTCAAAAAATTGAAATTTTTTGTTGTTTGAAGGATTTTAAAGAGGTATAGCTAATTATACGCAAGCTTTGATACATATTTTTATTCAAACAAATATTTTTTATATAAAATCTTTGAAAATAAAATTTAATTGTTTGTATATTTTACAAAATCTCAAGAAAATTTAATTTTTTTGAACAATTTTAAAGTGTTATAACTGATCATATCTATGCAAGATTTGAAATGCACGATTTTGAAATGAAATAATCTCCAGATAATATGAATAAAGAAATTGCAATAAAGATTTGGGATTTTTTTTTAAAAAAAAATTGCGTTAATATGACTACCTATAATTTTTTAATATCCTTCAAACAATTAAAATTTTCAGAGATATGGTACAATTAATATAGATTTCTCAATAAATCTTTAGTTGATTATGTAGAATTGTTTAAAATCTATGAATATTCTACACTATTTATACAGTTGATGCATCTAAACAATTTAGAAAAAGCTTCATTATGAGTTTTGATTGTGATTTAGAAGAAAAAACATATATAAGTATATATAGCTTACATAATCTTTGAATAGATTTGTATGACTAAACTTTTTGCTTTATCCTTTATGTTGATGTGAAATTGATATATAATCTTTGTACATATCTCTTAATTAATAGCATTTCCTATAAATATTCATCCCTTTTTATAAAATTTACTGTAAAATTATTATATTTAGTTGAATTTTTTTATACAGTTTTAGTATATTGTTTAATATAAAAAAATATGTGAGTACAAAAAATATAGGTTTCGATATTATGTAGTATTAATATATTAGTGCAAATAATATAGATTTCTAAATAAAATATTTAGTAGATTATGCGATCAATTAGATGTTTTGATATTTACTATAATTACTTCATTCCATTTAAAATTTTTTTATTGCTTTTTAATAAAATATTAACATATTTTAAATATAGATAATTCTTTTTTAATTAATATATATATATATATATATATATATATATATATAATTTTGGTCGAAAAAAAATTAATATATATATAAATCTTCAATCATTTCTCCTTAATTTATAAGCCATTACATATTAATACTAAACTTTATTCTAATATTAATCTATATGTTTTACACATTAGTAAACAAAATGAATAAATGAATTATATGTAATAAAAGGTTCAACACTTTTTATAATATATCGAATATGAACATAAGCTGAAAAAAAAAACCAGAAACGTTAAAATTAAAATTCTATTAACACTAAAAAATTTAAAAAGACATATGTCAACCAAATTGAGAGGCTAAATACTCCTTTCTAACAATCGAATAATATTGTAAAATATATATTTAATTGAGATTAAATATTCTTTCAAACAAAGATAATTAATAGATATAAAGTAAATATTTTTGTATATATTTTTTTATTGTTTACTATAGAAAAATTATATTAATAAAATTACAGAATAAGATAAGATCTTGAATAATATATATATATATATATATATATATACCAAATCATGTGTAGATATGATTACTATAAATCTTGAATATCTTGTAAATAATTATATTTTTTAAAAGATATTGTAAAACATGAAATAAGATATAAGCTTTGATCAAATATATATACCAAATTGTGAATAGATATTATAAAATATCCATTTGGGTGAGTTTTTTTTTTTTTTTTTCGAAAATAAAGATAATTAATAGATTTATAATTTATTTATTTATACATTTTTAGTATTGTTTATTATATACCAAAAAGTAGTTTTATGTAGGTTAAATAAAAATCATCATATCAATTAACAACAAAAATAGGATAATTTAAGATAATTATTCTCAATAAAATTTATTTGAAAGCAATAAATTTACGCAATAGTCTACACTATAGAAATCTCAAACTCAAACATATCAATAGCTCACGAATAAAAAAATAAAAAAAGTTTAAAAACAAAAAATATATAACGAAAATCTTGTTTAAATCTAGTTCTTGATCTACGGAAATTGTAGATGAGATTATTCCTTGATCTTAATCATCATTTTAGTGGTTGACATATGAGAATAAACGCTACCACCATCAACTGAACATTGAGTAAGAACATAATCATATTTAAACTTAACAAATTCAAATGGCAAAATTGTAAAAAAGAAAAAAAAAAGATAAATAATCAATAATTTATGAGAGTATGAACATTACAATATTTAATCTCTACCTCTTCAATGGAGACGGCAGCAGACGCGACAGAGAAGAAAATGCAACGTTAGAAGATGCGACGACAAACTAAAAAGTATATAATTTGAAATATTAGCTGTGAGCAAAAACGAAATTCAATAATTGAACAGAAAAATAATAATACAAAATCAAAAGAATAAAGAGACCCATAGCGACAAAATCTGATCCAATTCAAACTCAATTGGAACAAAAATTGATTGTAGAAAACTCAATTTTGTAGTAATAACATAATAATAATCTAAATAATCTTCAATCCATTTTTCTTTCCAGCTCTCTCTTTAATGACCTTCCATGAGAATACTGCATAAATATATGTAAAGTAAAGTTGCAGACAAATTGCATGTATTGTTTAGAAAGGAAAAGAAAAAGAAAAATCTTCCAACATAATTAGTCACTTTAAAAAATAGTAATCATGCATATTAAGATTTAGAAAAAATACTCTACCATTGATTTATCGAAATATAAGATCCATTTATCCATCTATGGTAGAAATTCTATGAAAAACACTTGACAATAAAATCACATAATACTATAAAGTTTCCAATTTCATATTACATATAATATACAAATCAAAATCAAATTAAAAAATCATCAAATTAGAAAAATAGCTATGAACATAGTCTTAAACATCTTTACCAATATGCAATATTAAGATTAATTAAGAATTAAGATAATTTACGTAAAATAAATAGAAGACGACATTATTAATTTATGAACATACCTAATTGTTTTTAAATTTTGCAGACCAAATACCTGCAGAAAAAACTGAGGCGAGACTTTTTGGAGATTGATATTTGTCAACCTGCGAGAAAAGTAATACCAAAATATACATAAAGTATTAGAAACATGGATATTTCATAAAAGGCTTGATCCCAAAATATTTATAAAGTATTAGAAATATGGATATTTCATAAAAAGCTGGAAAACAACACTCAAGTGTCAGGAATTACATCTATAGAGATTAAAAAGTAAAGTTGTGAAATTACCCATAATAGTTTTTAAATTAAATACAATATACAAAATAAAATTATTATTTTAACTATACAATTGCAATAAATATTCATAATCGATTCAGATGTCAAATTACTTACCTCAATACTTCCTGCAATATACAAAACAAAATCAAATTAATAAATTCATCAAATTAGAAAAATTGATATGAACAAAAAATAAAAAACTCATTCATAATCAATTCAACACTCAAATTACTTACACTAATACACATTTGGGCTTGGACAGCTGTGAAAAATGACCTTGAAGAGCGGTTAAAACCGTTCTCCAAGCATCAGCTGTCCAAGCTTAGACAGCCGATAAAAAACCGTTGTCCAAGAGAAGCACTTGGACAGCGATTTCTAACTGCTTTGCAAGTTTAATCTTGGACAGCGGTTGATAACCGCTGTCCAAGCTTTGTCTTGGACAGCGGTTATCAACCGCTGTCTAAGTCAATATATTTTTTTTAAATTCGTTTATTATTTTACATAGACAGCGGTTGAAAACCGTTGTCCAATATTTTTTTTTTAATTATTAATTTATATTTTAAAATTCCTATAATAAAACTATAAACCAAAACTTATATATACGTCCAATATCATAAACCATAAACCAAAAATCCTATAATAAAACCATAAACCAAAACTTATACCACATATATATACCAAAACATCAAATAAATTAATAAACATACACATCATGAAATAAATAAACATACAATCATAAACATATATACGTCAAATACACCAAAAACATGAAATATATATCATCACAAATATATAAAAGAAATTACATGCTACCAAAATTTCAAACAACGTTCAGTTAATATCGTATGAATATAAGAATTGATTGTAAAGGTACCCCGCGCGTCCAATCGTTTTTTCATTTCTCCAGTCTTTTCTTAGAGTAAGAATTGAGCTCACGTTCATAACAAACTGCAAACAACGAATCAATCAATATAGTATGAATTTTTATTCAATTAATAATAATTTAAATAAATCGATAAATTGACTTACATTGAGAGGAATGTTCGTTAGAGAAGCGCGGATTATGTCTTCAATAGAGCAACACACAAAATGTCCACAATGTTCATTATCTCGTTGCCTCGGAACCTGTTGATTAACAATTCACTTTATTTAATAAATCAAAAGAAACAACATTTAATATAGCAGAAGAAACAACATTCAATAAAGTCTTACATTACTTTTTAGCACTTGTTTTTCTTCTTCGTTTTTTGGTTGACCTTTCTCGTTCATGACCATAAATGTTAACAAGATCTGGATTGCCATATTCATCATCATCTCTAATTATTCTCTGGTATGGGCGTGGATTTGCAGGATCATCGAAAGATGATCTGAGAATGAGTGAAGTTTTGAAAAGGATCATCAATTATGTCAACATCTTCATCGACATGGTCGCTAATCTGAAACTATTGTTAAATTTGTTTCGATGAACCACAATGGACCATTTCTTATTAATCGGGTCGAGAGACATAGAAAACTTGTTGAGCTTGACCGGCCCATTATGTAAGGGTCATCTCAGATCTCACATTCTTCAAATCAACGCGTCATTTAACCCGGAACTTTCAACTTGGACCCCGTTAGGGATCCTCACCCAACTACACTCGAAGATTGGTTGACGGTGAACAACATAGTCGAAGTTCCCAAATGTTGACAATCATTCAAAGTAAGTAGTATTTGATTGATCCACTCGCGATTGCAAATAATGGACACTCCACTATTCTGCATAGTACTTGTGGCATCATGATCTCTGGTATAAAATGTGTATCCGTTGCTAAGATAACACTTGTATGAATATACATGTCTATCAGGCATTCTGGATAACCACTTAACTCTTTCATTCACTGATTCAGCTTCCCGTGACAACATATTTGCTACATAACCATTGAACCAGTCAACAAACGTGCGATTGTGCTCAACTTCAATCCATGATCTATCTCTGGTGGGATTTCTCTTAGCAAGTGATCGCATGTGCAGGGTCAATAAAAGGAAGCACGTCGACCGTGTTGTGAAGTACGCACAAGTGCATCCGTGTTAGTTCCTCCATGCTAACACTTACAGATTGACCACCGGTAATGCCTTAACCATCCATCCTATTGGTGTACCGGGTAACTGGAAGTCCAATTGCATCGACATTCGGAATAAATTATGACCAGTACTCGACTGCTTCTTCTACTAAATAACGTTCTGCAATGCATCCCTCCGGCCTGGACATATTCATCACATATCCTTTGAGCACTTTCATATATCTCTCTACACCATACATCCATCGCATACGAGCAGGACCACACATCCTTGTCTCGTGTACCAAATGAACTGTTAGGTGAACCATTATATCAAAAAATGATGGAGGGAAATACATCTCAAGCTCACAGAGAGTCCCCACAATCTGCCTCTGAAAACCAAGCAATTTTCTAGGATCTATGACCTTGCTACTCATTGCCTTGAAGAACCAACATAACTTTGTTATGGTTATGCGCACATTTTTAGGCAAGATAGAACGTATTGCAATGGGCAAGAAAGTCTCCATGATGACATGATAGTCATGCAATTTCAGATTCATCAGTCTCACGCCATCATTTGATACAAGTCTCTGTATGTTGGAGGAATAACCCTCTGGTACTTTCACATCCTTTAGCAGCTGAAGTAACTCTTTTCTCTCATTCTTGGAAAAGGTGTGTGCAGCAGGAGGTAAGAACGGTTGACCCCTTTCTCTAGGCATAGGTTTTAATTCTGCTCTTATTCCCATATCAATCATATCCATTCTTGCATTGTAACCATCCTTGGACTTCTTATCAGCTAGGAGAGTGTTGAGCAAGCTGGCACAAACGTTCTTCTCAACGTGCATTAGATCAATGAAGTGTCTAACATACAACTCTTTCCAATAGGGCAATTGAAAGAAAATTGATTCCTTCTTCCAACCGCTAGTGGGGACACTCTTTGCGAAGATCTTTCCGTACTGTGTGTCGATATTCTTCATCTCATTCAATACATCCGAACCTGACAATATACATGGTGCTTCACCTGTCTCAATTGTACCATCGAATGCATCGGCCATTGTTCTGTACTTATGGGTTGGGTCCAACCACCTCCTATGTCCCATATAAACGGTCTTCCTACAATGTCTCAAGCGAATGTGATGTGTCTTCTTGGTAAAACAAGGGCATGCATCGGCCCCTTTCACACTATATCCAGATAGATTCCGTGAAAGCGGAAAGTCATTGATAGTTCCAAACAGCATGGCCTTCAACTTGAAATTCTCCTTTCTACAAGCATCATACACATCGACACCCTCATCCCACATGAGCTTCAAGTCCTCTATCAAAGGAGTTAGATATACATCTATGTCATTACCAGGTTGTTTGGGTCCTGATATCAACATAGACAACATCATGTAAGTTCGCTTCATGCACAACTCGTGTGAAAGATTATAAACTAACAGAATCATTGGCCATATACTGTGGTTGGTACTTTGGATACCGAACGGATTCATTCCGTCGGGTTGAGAGTGCAAGACACAAGTGTCGTGGGTTTCGGTACAAAATTCGATGATGCGACATCGAATGTCTTCCTTTGGGGTGAATCAACAGGGTGTCTTAGCATTCCATCTTTGATCCTATCATCATGATGCCATCTTAAATTTCTAGCATCCACAAATACCGCTATACATTCTCCGAATCTTGGTATTATTGGAAAGTACCACATCACCTTCATGGAGATTTATTTTTCTTATATCATTTTGTAGTCCACACTTGGGACATTCCTCGATGTCCGCATTCTCCTTTCAAATAAGATACAATCACCCGGACAAGCATGAATTTTCCGATGTGTTAACCCGATGGACTTGAGCATTTGTTTAAGATCATATGCTCTCTTAAGCAAAGACATTTCCATCGTGCAATAGACCACTAACTGTTTCCAAAGATACTTGTGAAGCACTCATTGGACAACCGGTGAGCCGCTTTTAGGTTGAACAATATCAACACAACGGTGCGGTTTTGTTGCCTTCTTACACCCCGCCACAAAGTGGTAATCCAAACAGAATCCCTTAACTTCTCTCGACATATAAGGGTGATCTCGCAGATCATCGTCATCCCCACTTGATGTATCAACGGTAGGTACATCATCGAAAATACCCAAGATCCATTGTATCTTCAAACCTAAAGTCGGGTTTCTAGGTTGCTTGAGCTACATCCATCTCTCTCTCACCATGATATGTCCAAACGGTATATGTTTTATCAATACCGTGAATCATCAAGTGGTCAAACAGATTTTTCTCGACCACTAACGGTTTTTCCATTCATACATTTCCAACACGGACATGGAATGTACCGAGGGTCGGCAAAAGTGTCTAATTGCATGATTACAAAATTCTTTCACCTCATTACTATACTCATCTGATAATCGATCTGCTCGAACCCACTTTCGATCCATATAGAACTAGAGATGCCTATAGAAAAGACAATATGAAGTGTTTCTCAATATAATGCATGTATCCTAATGTATTAAACCTAAAAGTATTAAACCTAAAAGTATTACAATCCTAATGTATAAAACTTGCATATAGAATGTGGTAGTACCTAAGGTTTGTATATTGCATATGTATCTAAGGATTTGTTGCATCTCAAAACAATGTATATAACCTAATGTACCATCATTAATCATCTAAAGCAACACACTACTATCCATTCACCAAATCATCAAATTAATATAACCAAAATATATCCTAATGTATTAATCCTAATTTATGCTTAAATCCTCACACAAGCATATTATCAAACACCTTGAGTGCATCAATTGTTCATTTACAATTAATTGTTCATTTATCAAGCATATTATTTTGAATTAATTACAAGTACATGACTGCCAATTAATCAAACTTCTACGTTAATTTATCACCAATTTAGTCCAACCTCAATTCTCAAATGAATCGGAAAGTTATGCTATCAAACACTAAGTTATGCTATCAACTTCTACGTTAATATATACTATGCTAGTGGTTTGTATCAAACACCAACCTCAACCTCAACTTCTACGTTAATACTATCAAACACCAAGTTATGCTATCAACGTCTTCTACGTTAATACTATGCTAGTGGTTTGGTTTGAAATAAATTAGGGCTCTTACCTGATGACGCAGCGGGAGAAGGAGAAAGACGACGGCTAGGGCTTCTGGTTCGATTTGGGGAAGAGGGAGGAGGAGGCTAGGGCATGGTTCGCGATTTGGGGAAATATAAGAGGTAATGGGAAGACGACGGCGGCGGCGGAATGGGAGGACGAGCGACGGAGTTCGATTAGGGTAGAGGAAGGAGACGCTAGCTTGATTTAATTTGGGAAAAAAATTGAAGTCCGGTTCGCGATTTGACTTGAATTAAAATTTTTGAAAAAGAATTGGACAGCGGTTTGGGCCGCTTTGTCCAAACTATTACTACAGACGGCGATTAAAACCGCTTGTTACCCCTTTTTGCACAATGATTTGTCAACCATTTGCTCTTTTTAAACTTTTTTTATTGAAAACCGCTGTCTATTTTTTTATTTTTTTTATTAAAACCGCTCTCCAAGCTCTGTTTGAAAAAAGGGTTGTCCAAGTGCAGCTGTGCAAGCTCAAATGTGTAGTAGTGTTATTATAATATTTCATGCAATAAATAAAATAAAATCAGATCAACAACAAATTCATAAATTATGAACAAAAACAAAATGATGCAATTCCTGATACTTTGGTTAATTTAGTAGGTGCCGATCTGTGGCATCCTGAATTGGTTTGATCTGTATGCTCTTTTTCTTAAAAAAAAAAGAATTATAAACAAAAAAAATATTCATTGTGAATATAAACGTGAGGGGATGAATATAATGATCGTGGACATGAGGAGCTTTATTAGGATATGAGGAGTGAATATAATAAGTATCTTTATAAATAAATATGATAAAAACAAAAGATTTGATTTAGTTAGATAAATAAACTTTTTAATTTAAATTAATTTAATAACTTTTAATGAGAATGAACGATTTTGAAACGAAATAATTTGGTTGAATTGAGTTTTACGCAAACTGACGTGACGGGATGAATATAATGATCGTGGACATGAGGAGGTTTGTTAGGATATGAGGAGTGAATATAATAAGTATCTTTATAAATAAATATGATAAAAACAAAAGATTTGATTTAATTAGATAAATAAACTTTTAATTTAAATTAATTTAATAACTTTTAATGAGAATGCACGATTTTAAAACAAAATAATCTGGTTGAATTGGGCTTTACGCAAAGTGACGTGGTTTTGCCACATAGGCCAAATTATGTTTACCAATATATAGTATATTAAGATTAAGATATATTAATTATGAATCATTCTCTATTTATGTGGTTGCTATATTTTAAATACTTCATCTTTAAACCATATACATTAATTTATATTAAATATATACTTCATAATTTATAATTTATATCCTCTCTTATTCTTTCTAAATATAAATAGTATGTAACCCCACGTACTACTTCTACACGAGATTGAGAATAGTTTTTATATCATTAATTTTAAATTAAATATTTCAAATATTTATTTAGTTTGATTAATTTATTTATAAACGTAATTTTTTCCCTAATACTACATGTTCATATTTTCATTCATTTCTTATTCTAAATTACTCCCTCCCATTCTTAATATTTTTTAGCCTTTTAGAATATTTATATAATAAATGTCGTTTTGATATTTTCTCCCCTCTTTATATCATATAGACCAATAATAATTAATTTTCATGATCATTTAAATTTTCTTATGCCAATATTAACTTTAATTTTTTATAATTAAATATTTATAACAATAAATACTATTGGTTGGAAAAATTATTCACACAACATATCTATAGAAAAATTAAAATTTTTAATAACCATGATATATATGAGATAATGATGAGTGAAAATGTCAAAACGACATGTATTATGTAAATAATATAGAATATTAAAATGAGTATGACATCTAATTTTAATGGGAAGAAGATATTTAGAATAAGAAATGAATGAAAATATGCACACATAATATTCTCTCTGTCCCGTTTTAGATTGCACATTCACTGTTTGACACGTGTTTTAGCGAACGAATTGTTTATAATTAGTACATGAAATGATAAAGTAATTTTTAAGAAGGTGTAGGATAGATGAGGGATAGAGCTATCATACCCACAGATTAAAAAATTATTTATCATTTTAAATATTAATAAATAATTCACTCACTAAAACACAAGTTAAATAATGAATGAGAAATTTAAAACATGACGGGAAAGTTATTAAAATATAAAAATTATACTTATAATTAAATTAATTAAATATTTAAATATTTTAGTTAAAATTAATTTAAAAATTATTTTAAATTTCGCGTAGTACGCAGGGTTACGTGGTATAATAATAATAAATAAAAATAAACAAGTACTGACTTTGACTTATAAGTCCTCCTTTATAGTGTTACAACATGTGTAGGGGTATAGTTGACAAATTAGACCAATATATTTCAAGAGATAATTGATGATGAATTGGTGGTGGAACCAATTTTATAATAACCTAAATCACGGACTGTGTGGGTATGGTTGAAAAATTGGACCATTACTTTGGAAGAGACTAATGATGATGGTCCTGGTGGAGCCCATTTTATAATAACCTAAATCACGGACTGTGTGGGTATGGTTGAAAAATTGGACCATTACTTTGGAAGAGACTAATGATGATGGTCCTGGTGGAGCCCATTTTATAATAACCTAAATCACGGACTGTGTGGGTATGGTTGAAAAATTGGACCATTACTTTGGAAGAGACTAATGATGATGGTCCTGGTGGAGCCCATTTTATATATATATTTTTTAAATTAATCAAGGAATAAAGAAAAAAACTCTCTTCCTTTTACCAAAGGCTCCATTTTACATATTACATTTTCTTATAGAGTGAGTTTCATGTGCATCCAAATGCACGGTGCATTTATAGTATATTTTACAATTATACAACTTATTATACTGAAAGATGCAATTTATTTATATTGAATCGTGCAACTCTTTTTTTCATATTAATAATTCCATAGTTCAGTGTAAACAACACTATAAAAAAATATTGTATTGCCTACGAAATTTTTCAATATTTTTTTAATATGTCTACGAAATTTTCAACGAGAATAATTTTGTCCTTAAATAATACGACTTGCCTACAAATGTTTTTAACTACATAGACTATTTTTAAACTAAAAATATATATAATTGCCTACGAAAATGTAAATTGCCTAGGAAATTATTTATGTAGGTAAGTTTGCCTACATAAATTACAAATGTGTAGGTAGATTGCTTGTAGGTAATTTATTTGTCAGGGAATTAATTTTGTAGGTATTTTTTTTTAAAAAGAATATTCTAAAAATTGGTAAGCACGTCGAATGCAATCCTCACTTTTTAAGGACAAAATTATTTTTATAGGAAAATTTTGTAGCCATTTGAAAATTTTCGTAGGAAATTTTTCATTTTCTTGTAGTGCAAGTTGCATTTTTCATTATAACAAATTGAATGATTTTAAAATGCACTATGAATACACGGTGCACCTGAATGCATACAAAACTTAGCATTTCTTATAATGTATTTGACTAATAAGGTAATATTATTAGAAGGTAAAAGAAAATGAATGTTGACCCAAAATATAGTAATAATCCTATAGAAAAGTTTTATATAGAGGTTGTTGGTCCCGTTTTGAAAACCCATGAGTGCGGAAAATACCATGTAATGCATATAAAACATGGGTGAGGGCAGAGTGATTCCAATTCTTTTTTGCTTTTAAGAACGATGTGTGTTTTGCTTATAATCAAATGCATATGACAAGTAAGAACATAAAGCAGTAAAGAATACACGATTTTATAGTGGTTCAGAGTCCAACTCCTACATCCACTCTTCCCTATCACAAGGGGCACCAACCTAACCAACTGGACTTAGTTTAACGTGTTAGTCCAACACCCAACAGATGTTTACCGAGTTCACACTCAAACGAGACTTATCACCCTCACGGGATCGCCTACCCTCCCTTTCGGAGATTGCTTAGATGTTTACCGAGTTCACACTCAAACGAGACTTATCACCCTTACGGGATCACCTATAGATGTTTACCGAGTTCTCACTCACCTACAAACTTAACCTATCAAACTGATTTGGGTAAGGTTTGTTTGGTTTCCAACTAGGTTGAGATTTTCCCTTACATTTGTTTAGCCTCAATGCTAAGGATGGAAAAATCTCTCTAAGCTTAAGATATTACATTTGTGCTTAGATCTAGGGTAGAACACTCTGAATATATGCATGTATTTCTTGCTCAGTGTTCTATGGTGGGAATGCTTTGTGTATGTGGCTCTTGGCTTTGTAGCATCTTTTTCCACATTCTCCACCCGAATAATGAAGGAAGAACTTGTATTTATAGTGTGGATTTGAATGTTACCGTTGGATGAAGTCTCATTCAAATCCATACTATTCTGTAGCTTCTGCAGCTTTTTCAGGCTGGTTGTCTTCCTCTCATTGGTCCACGTCAGCTGAATCTAACGGCTATAATCTTCAGGATCTTCTGAGTCTTCAGGTTTCTTCTGGGTCTTCAGGGTTCTTGATTCAGCAGACTTCTCTTCAGCGGACCTTGTCTGATCATGCATACTGACACTCAGGCTAACTGAGTTCAGCTCTTCTGACTTCAGACAATCTGACCCTCAGGTCACTAGCACTCAGGCTAACTGATCATCAGTAGCGTTCTGATTCTCAGTGAACATGACTTCAGATGACTTGTCTTCTGATGACTTCTCTTCTGATTTCTTCTCGCCTGATCTGATATGCAGATTTCTGGTTTTCAGATATCTGATTTCTTCTGGCCTGATCTGATTAGCTCACATGATCAGATCAGTATAGCATCAGGTCAGCATATCAGTTTATCTGCATCAGATTAGTGCATCAGGTTAGCATATCAGGTTAGTTGCATCAGGTTATCTTATCTGATCTCGATCACGTCTGATCTCGATCAGTCTCATCTGCTCCTCTTCTGATCTGCAACCTCCTCTTCTGATCAGGTCATCTGATCAGGTCATCTGGTCATCTGATCTTCGGATCAACTGGTTTAGCTTTTCTTTTCTTCTGATTTTGCACAGCTCATCAGTTAACTCCGGAACTCATCTTACTCATTTGATCTCGATCAGTCTCGTCTGCAGCCTCGTCTGATCTCGATCATCTTCGTCTGATTTCGTGATTTTCCCCTCAACTTGTTATCTGTAGATTAGCTTCAAAAACACAAGTTGATAATGTTTTGGCATAATTCATCAAAACTAAAATATCCCAACGGAGGTAATCTCTCTATAGTAATAAAAAATCACGGTCCTGATTTGAGACCTGTTTTATTTAAGAATAAACTTCATATTGTAATAAATTATATATATTTTTTTTGATCCCATCTTAAGAATTTATGCCTCCATATAAAAATAAATGATACTATTATTTTAAAAAATATATATATTTATATATATCACCTCAATAAATTTAAGATGACCTAAAATATTTATTTATTGTTGATTGTGAAATATCTTAATTTTATGATTCGTCACTACATCATTCAACTTGCGCGTATGTAATAATTCGTGTGATTAGTTTATACATATATTTTATACTATCAAAATGCATGTATTTATTTTAGTGAAATTCATATTAATTAGTTATATAAATTTTTTAGGCTCCATTTGGATGGATTTGGAAATCCATGAATTTCATACATAAATGTGAGAGTTTAGGAAAAAGAGCGAAGGGGAGAGGGGGAAGGGGTAGAGATGGAGGGATTTCACAAATTACTAGGTTTTGAAGAGGATTTGAAATCCCTCCATATTAAACTAGCTTCTCATCTAAGTATTTAAAAATTCATTGGAAAGTTATTATTTGTGTGTGAAATCCATGGATTTAAAATCCATCCATCCAAATGGAGTCTTAATGAATTAACATACATATAGTACAACATGTATTGTATTGAATATTACAAAAAAAATTCTATGTAAAACTCTATATAAAAATAAACTCTCTATAGTAATATTTTTTTCGATCCCGATGATATGACTGTATGGAGTTTTTACCGTATATAAAAGAAAACTCAAAAGTGGTCTGAAATCATGGGGAAGCCCAAAATGAAATGAGCCGCAACGATAAAATAGAAGAAACCAGACCTGGCCCAATAAAAACAAAAGCTCCATGACTGTGGGCTTATTGCAAAAGTAAAAAGTATCAGGCAAAAAAGAGTTCATAATGTATTTTAGTTCATATATATAATGAATAAGGCCTATGAATTCTAGGATCCGCCTGCGCGCGGCTACTTATTCGGACTTATTGCCGAGCAGTAGTCGAAAATGCTAACGTGACACTCGCACATTCATAACTCATTTTCATGTCAGCAATAGTTGTAGAAAAATGTCAAAATTGCAAAATAATTTAGTGAAATTTAATATGTATTGAAGTGAACAAAATCCGACCAGTTCAGTGAATTGCATACATCCTGGGAAGTCCGAAGTATTACACAAATTCACAACAAGTGCATCACATTTCAAATATTCAACAACTTAATTGAACTAATATCATAAAATTAGCCGAAATTATCAGCTTCACCAGAGACCATAATTACACTTCTCACTCTGTACTTGCCACTTTGATCGATCCATATTACCGAACCAACTCTGTGCTGAATCTCAATATCACCCTTGTAACGAACAGTCAAAGTATAGCTCTGCTTCTCATATTTCTTCTTAAACACCAAAGTTTGTGGCCTAACTCTCACTGTGGTGTTCACCGGCACTTCCAATTTAACCCTATACGTCGCCGCACCATCCCCTACATTAGTCACAGTTCTCCGAAACTTCCGCGTTAATGTTTTTCCTCTCTCAGCAAAGTGAATGAGAGCGACGTAAGACGGATAATTGAGATCAGAGGATAGATTCGAGTAATTGTGGCTCGATCTCACGATCGTCTGAACCTGCTCGAGGCTGAAATCCATGGAACATACTAGGTTCACCAACTCCTGCGTGGACACGTCGTAAACGAGGCCTGGATTCAGTGCCCTGATCCAATGCCTAGAGGTGATGCCTCAGTGTTATCCTGTTCCTTGATTGGTTGGCCCGTATTATCGAGAGGATTAGCAGTCGTCATCATGGCTGATTGTATGGCTGCTGGGCTCCACTCAGGGTGCGCGGCTTTGAGAAGAGCCGCGACTCCTGTGATGTGAGGGCAGGCCATCGACGTGCCTGACAGGAGAGCGTAGTAGTTCGACAGGAATATATTGTTGCCGATTCTTGTTTCCGCGACATGAGGATTATAGGCTCCTAATATCAGCACTCCTGGCGCCATTATGTCGGGTTTCAGGATCCTCTCGTAGGTTCGGCCTGGCCCTCTCGACGAACTGTCTGATAAGGCAGGGGAAGCTACGGGCCCTGTTCCAAGAATCGTTTGTTGGAAATCAATGCTCGCTGTTGGGGAAGAGGTATTCGATGCGTAATTGATCACGTCTTGTGCTTCTGTCGGGCTGATCACGACTCCTGGAAACGGGAAGGAGCTGGATCAAAAGATGCTCGTATCGTCCGCGACGATTATAGCTTCTCTGAAATTTGATCGAGGTAGATCTCCCATTAGGGAAGTGAAACTAGTAACATCCATGGTTAGATTGCAAATGATGATACTTCCATCAGGGGCTTCTGATACTAATTGAGCAGAGTCACAAGCGGATAACGTTTCATTGTAAACAAGTTGCATGTTTTTCACAGTGGCTCGTGCTGGAAATGTGGTCCATCCCGTGATGGTTTTTCCATTGCCGAGAGTTAACGTCCCTGCAAACCACCGATCTATCCTCCCCGATGCGACTACGACCGCCCACGGGATACCTGATAGTATAGTACGAACCGAAGGGCCCCGATTCCCTGCCGAGAGACGGACTATGACTCCTCTCTCCTGTTGGGGTTCAAACAATATCCCACATCGGAAAAATATGGGAGGATCATGGGGTTTATTAGGATGAACACTATCTCAATTGGCTTGAGGCCTTTTGGGAGATGCCCAAAAACAAATCCGTGCGGTCTTGGCCCAAAGCGGACAATATCATACCAATGGGGGGATTTGGGTCCATCCACGGTCATAACAGTGGTATCAGAGCCATGGTCCCAGACGAAACGATGTGGAGTAGTCCCCAGTGTTAAACAAATAAGACGGTGAAGACTTGGTGAAAAAAACGGGGGTCTCTATGGACTAGGCGGTGTTGACCTAGATAGAGCGGGTCGTTTGAAGGGAGACTCAGTGGTCTTTGTTTGAGGGGAGGATTGTTGGGGTTCAAACAATATCCCACATCGGAAAAATATGGGAGGATCATGGGATTTATTAGGATGGACACTATCTCAATTGGTATGAAGCCTTTTGGGAGATGCCCAAAAACAAATCCTTGCGGGCTTGACCCAAAACTGACAATATCATACCAATGGGGGGATTTGGGTCCATCCAGGGTCATAACATCTCCCTAGCGCCGAAACTGGCTATTGCGAGAGGGTTTTCGTACAGTTCCGTGAGGTAGTAACTTATCGAAATCGACAGTATATCGACTCCATCACCAACTGCCTGATCAATACCCGCGAGTATATCAGATCCGAAACCTCCTCCACTCCAGAGGACCTTATAGACCGCGAGACGAGCACGTGGAGCCACTCCTCTTGCGGTCCCAGGGGCGTACCCGAAGAACGAAACGCCTTCCACATAGTTTCCAGCAGCTGTGGACGCCACGTGCGTGCCGTGGCCCTCCTCACCGCGTGCTGAATTAGGTATCGTTTGTGTTGGGTCCGATGCTCGATATCCTTCGTTGAAGTATCTGGCTCCGATGATCTTCTTGTTGCACAATGACGAATTGAAACCGTCACCACCCTGGCAGCTCCCCTTCCACTTCGAGGGTATTTTGGTCATTCCATCGTCCCTGAAGCTCGGGCCTTCGGGCCAAATACCGGTGTCCACGATGCCTATTATCACGTCCTTGCCATACTGGGACGCGGGCCACAGACCGGTGGCTGTGTTGAGGGAAAGGGACTTATAGGAGTGGGTGGTGTCTGGTGTGGCCACGTCGTCCGCGTAGGCGGAGATGAATCCGGGGGATTTCTTTAGGTCTTCCAGTTCGGTTTTCGACATTACAGCACTGAATCCGTGGAAGACGTTGTCGTATGTGTATATAAGCTTGGCCTCTGATTCTGACTTAGCGGCGTTGAGCGGTGTCTGTTTTACGGAGTTGAGAATGGAGGTGTACCAGTAATGGTGAGTGGAAAATGCTTTAGGCATCGAGGATTTGTCCATATGGACAATGTATGTTGATCTTTTTGCTGAAGCATTTCGAGCCAAAAGAAAGAATGAGAGCAGAAAGAGAGAAAGTGCATTGGAGAGCTCCATTTTCCTATCTGAAATCTGAATGTGATTGGTGCATCATATAGATGTCGTTCTGCTCTATGTAAGTTAAGACTACTTCTGGTACGAATTCTACATTCCCACGTGGCTACTTGTGATGCTTATAATTATTCAATTGAAGGATCAGGCTGTACAGTGTTGGACATTATTCTAAAAGACAAGAATGTACATATTCCTCCATTGGTTACAGATTCCAGAAATCAATTTTTCTATATTTGTTTGGTAACTTTTTGCAGAAAACTTTTGTATATTAATGCATATATTTTGATTAAGATCAGATCCAATTGCGTTTGATTTGTATTATGTGTAGGAGCTCCAATGACGACCAAACAAAATGTTCACATCCTAATCCACAGGGTTTTATATTTAAATGTTGAATTGATCTCTTTCTTTTTAGTGGAATGTATTTGTGCCATTATAATGCAGGGGTGCTGACAAAGCTCGATTTTTTTAATACAAACCCTTATATACAATATTACACAAATCAGTATCAATGAAATATAGCTCAAACCATATGAATAACTTCAGAGCAATGATAAAGACGGGATTGAAAGCACAAAATTATAATTATACCAATTGATTTAATTAATGAGATAACACACTCGGGTTGGGGGGGTTGGGGCTGTTTGGTTTGGATTTTTATGCTAAAAGAAAGATTAAACAACCGTTAACAAATATGACAAAACAGTTAAGGCCAATACTAAAGATTTAATAGATGAAATCAAGAAGGAATAAACGGGACGCTCATTCATCCCCACATGGACTTTAAGACAAAATTTTATTAATTATATCCAATTGATTTCCCGGTCCTATCCCTTAAATATATTTAATTGAAAAGATCTTCAAGAAAACACACTTAACCCAGTGGATTTAACCCAATAAAAAGGTAGGGGAGCAAACAAATTAAAAGGGGGCTGTTTGGTTTGGATTTTTATGCTAAAAGAAAGATTAAACAACAGCATATTAAAACAAATATGACTAAATTAATTAAAAACAAGAATTTAAAAGGCAAAAACAAATATCTAAAGCGTCTCGAATTAAATTTAATAGATAAAAAGTTTAGCCTCTAAAAGGCATAAGAAGTTTAATTCAATAAAAAGCAAAAGATAAAAACAAACATCAACCAATCTCCTTCTTCTTCAATTTCGACCTCCTGCTTGCTTCCAAAATAACTCAATCCCCGTCTGTTCTCTTTTCCCAAAATTAAAAGCGTGCCCCCCTTCTCTCAATTGGTATCCTTTTTTATATTTAGGGCATGGCCCACTTCCTCTCCCTTCAAGTCGGCTGAAACAGCCCAAGTATCTCCTCCATAATTATCCAATTAGATCTTTCTATAGATATAACAAATCTTTTTAATCACACAGCTTGGACCAAATCTTTTCCAAATTAATAAACTCGCTGGTTTCCTTCTTACCTATGGAACAAAAAAAGTGTGGGCCTTCCACTACACAAATGTCAACAACTTTTCACAAAATCACCTAAATACACTGCTTAAAACATAAAAAAATCTTGGAATAATACGATCAAAACACATATAAGTAATTAATCATGTTATCTTAACACAAATGAACTCAATAAATTGCACTCTATTATAATAAAAACATGCATAATTTACTACTTACCAAACATGTATGCGTTACTATAACATAATTTCATGTAAAAAAATATTTCATATTATTAATTAGAGAAAGTCTTGTGTGAAATATTGCACACTAGTGTTATGTGGAATACAACATAAATAAGGTAAAATTGCTTAAAATTTTGGGGTGCGGGGCCTGGGTCGCCTAGGGCGGTCTTTGTGTTGAGTTCGGGGTTAGGGGTAATGTATTTATAAAGGATATTTTTATCAAATATGTATTGTAGTCTCTCTTAATAAATTTGGTTGTGAGTTCGATCCATAATTTTTTTTTATTTTTTTTTCTCAAATTTTTGTGTGTTACTACATCTATGTATAAGTTTACATTATTATATTACGTGTTACCACATGAACAAAAAAAAACATTTAAAGAACAATTTGATGTGTTACTACATGAACAAAAAGAGTGTTACCATATGAGAAAAAGAGTGTTACTACATGAAAAAAACCAGTACAAACGCGAAAAAAATCTTCAGTCCAAAATTACAGATTAAAATTTTTTTTCTCACATTTTTGTGTGTTACTACATCTATGTATAAGTGTTACTACATTATTATATTACGTGTTATCACATGAACAAAATCAAGTACAAAAGCGAAAAAGAAATCACAAATCTGTAATTACATTTAAAAGAACAATTTGATGTGTTACTACATGAACAAAAAGAGTGTTACCATATGAGAAAAAGAGTGTTACTACATGAACAAAAATCAGTACAAACGCGAAAAAAATCTTCAATCCAAAATTACAGATTTATAGAACAACATGAAAAAAAGTGCAGAAGGATCTGAATTTCATCACACACTTTGTGTTGAGGGGTAATCAAAACATCACACACATATTCTCTCTTCTTCTCGTAGAATCCACATCGAAATCCAAATTGAATGACTTGGTTTCATCCAATAATCGGAGCGAAAAAAGAAAATTAAAAAAAAAGAAATCGACCGTCATCAATAAGGCGAGGAAGAAGATGAAGAAGCTCATTGGCCCACCAACAATCTGCCCTAAAATCCAATCCCCTGACCGCGAGAAAAAAAAGACCCAATTGCACATATCACTTGTATGCAATATTACATACAAGTTTTTGTCTATTAATTATTAATTATTACATGTTTACTTTATTTTCGTATAAATACGTTTTTATACATCTCTTTCGGAACCATCCTCATGCCGATTTCACTCCCTTTCTTTTTTCGTGCCCAAAGAGGTGATATAACTTATTTCCAATGGTGAACATGTTGCACTAAGACAATACAACTTTGCCCTTTTGAAAAAGGACACTGCTAAATGATCAGACTCACCCCGGGTGATAGGGGTAAATTTATGATAAAATGACTGTTGTACCCTTAAAGAAATAAATGTTAAATTTTATATCACTTTTTCCATTAAAGGTACAAAAATAATTAAACACGTCTGAACAGTGTTCACCCGGGTGAATCACCCCAAACACCAAAATTTGTTTCTCTAACTTTAGTAGTTTCACAATGCCATAATAGGAAAAAAGTGCAATTTTCACTTTTGGACATTATTCAGATTATTGTTAAATGCCAAGATCAACGAGTTTGTTTTCAAAGGTTTAGCGAAGTCAACAAGCCCTTGTCCGGATCAAATGATTTACCGGATAATTTTAAATTTGAAAGTAAATATTGGAAACACCTGAATTATTTGGTACCAATCCAGTTTTATCTTTTGTACTCCCTCTGTCCTAATTTTGATCGTTCATTTTTCATAAATAGTCGTCTAAATTTTGTTTGGTCATTTCCTAAAAAGGAAATAAAGCAACATTCAATATTATTTATTACTATTATTTATCTCCACCAAACCCACTTTACACCATTTAATACTATTATTTCACTCCACCAAACCCATTTTATCCACTTTACTCTATTTAATACTATTATTTTCTATTTTTTCTTAATCTCCGTGTCTACAGTAATCGGTTAATAAAAAATAAGACGGAGGTGGTACTATATAAACACAGCTTATGTGTACTTGATCCATCATCTAAGAAGATAAGATTATGCAGTGCAAAAGCCCACACGTGAAGAAAGAGCACCTGCAATCAGCCCCATTTGGCACATGCATTAAAAAATAAAAAGTGAAAATCCAAATTAGATATTTTATCACCCTGGGACCCAGCAGAATGAAGTAAATGTTTTTGTTCTGTCAAGATGATAGATTAAATGTTCTTGCAAGTTCAACTTATATATTCCAAACCAAACTCAAGTATTCAATTTTTCTCAGTCAACCTCCATTTAAATCTAGTGATTGACACCGTATTCAAGACCATGTGTATGAATTGAAAGGTCTTTGTGAGCACATGCACTTTAGTTTCCAAGAATTATGAGTATCATCCAATACTAGACTTTGAGTGAAATTTCAAAGCTTATAGATAAGAATCATACGAAGACTCATGTTTTTATATAAGGGCATTCACAATGGTCCATCCAATTAATGAGAATTTAATCATTGGATGGATAAAATGTGGTGTTTAAAATTATTGTGGGTGTCCATTGAATTGAAGAGAGAGTGTCATCTATCCAATGTAATGGATGAAGAGTGAAAATGTATTTTTTGCAAAAAAATGAATGTGAAGACATAAGAGAGAATATATTTTCTTTTCTTTTTTTAATTAAGCTTTTTAATATATAAACTTATAAATTTTTAATATATCTTGAAGATCAAGTGTTAATTAAATGTCATTTTTCCCACTCTCTCTTCCTATGGGGTTTTACGCTTTTATTCTTCATACTTCTTAAATTAAATGTTCAATTAATATATGCAAATTTACTCCTCATTTTATTTTCCAAGCTAGCAAAACGCCACATTCCTTGTCTGCTCTATTCATACACCATTTAAATTTCCAGTCAGAGTTTTTGTTTATGCGATGTCTTCGTTGTGGATATTATGGTTGTGGACATCATTTAAATGTTTAATTTAATATTCTACTTAGATTTTCTCAATTTTATTTATTTGAAATTATCTTATAATTAATTACTATTTTATGTTAATAATTTTGATTAATAATATCAATATTAAAAAATAATTATAATTCTTTTAAATTATAATATGAATAAAGTGTAGTGAAGTCATGGTCTGACCCATAAATAGTGAATGAGTGGATGGATGATTAAATGAACCATTGTGAGAGTTTGTTTAAAGAGTTAGATATTTAAAAGTAAATGATGTGGAAGTGATGTGGAGGAGAGAGATTCATCCATCCATTGTGGATGCTCTAACAAAACCAAACATACATATTAAATATTCAATAACTCGTAGCGGAAGTAAAAAATAAGACACGAGTCATCTCGAAACTTGACCCAAGGGGTAACATGATTTTAATTCAACTAGGATGGGAGTTTCGAACGTAAAATCTAGAGAGGAGCATACTTCTGAATCTCAAACCTACACCATCATTCATTATTTGCCATCAAAACTATATTGAACTTTCTAAGATAGTAATATGTTGAGTATTCTAGGATAACTTTAGAAAGCCTTTAAGTTATGTAGAGAATTATTAAGGCTTTTTAAATTTTTCTCCTAGCTGTTGGATCAAATTTTCACCGTTAATTGAAGGAGTAAATTAGAATAAATATGAGAAATATGTCATTTGTAATAGATGCAAAAATTGTAAAGCTTCACGCATTATAACTAAATATTCATTCTTTTAATTTTCTTTACACTATTTATTAATTCTTAAATCTTGCATTCGTTCTCACTCTTTAAAAGGACATATATTTTCAATGATAGGACGTAAGAGACGTGAATATTAATCTGCTCCTCTTTCGACTATTGTGTCGAACCTGCAACCAGAAAAGGAAAAAAAATCTTTTCATTTAAATAGTTTTATCCCTCCGTTCGAAATTATTTGATATTTTAGAATAGTATTATTGTTCTAATTATTTGGTGTTTTAGATGATTTTCATCTTTTCCCCTTTTGCCCCTAACCCAATCCTAAAATCCTCTTATAAATTTGATTTTTGTCTTTATAAATTAATAATAAATGTAGTTTATATTTGTCACTATACACTTATCTTTAATTTTACCAACGAATATCAACCAAATTGAGATTTTGAGACTGATTCAATTTAAATAATTGCAAGTACATTTTATATAATATTATTAGTTATATTATTTAAATATATTAGTGAGTCAATATTAAGTAATTACAAATTATAATAGAATATATCTATTTAAAATTTTAATAAATTTTTAGTTTATATCTATTTAAGTTATAATATATTTTTCATTTATATTTTTTATCCCAAAATCTTGATAGATAACCCACTTTTCTTGTATTTTCATTTTTGCCAATGTACCAAATGATAGTGAAAAGATATTAATTAAATAATTGATCTGATTAACAGGAAATAGTTTCCAAAACACAAACAAGAAAGAAAAGAAAAAGAGAAATTGAACATCCTCAGATATATGCAAAACATTCAAAATTTCAAATAAACATAGTTTTGGCAGTGGGGCATGACCCTGACTATTTTCCTGATTGGAACACATTCCCACCCTATATTTTTAATATATTTAAGTAGTATTGATATATGTTAATAAAAATTATACATATATTATATTTAAATTAAATTTAAGGATAGGAGTAATCCTAAACGCATGAGTCATGTCACGCATCTCATCGCTTTAGATGTCAACCCTATCCACTGTTCACCAACATCTACCTTTCCACCCATACCGACTTTTGCGAATTTCATCGTCTTTAATAATAGTTTGTCACTTCCTCTCTCAAAATAATTGGTCGTTAAAACGCCATGGTCGGTGAAGTTGAGGGTGTAGACTGATTATTCCCTATTAGTTAAAAACAAAGGCCCAAGATGACGGTGCAAATAGAGAGCTCCAATAGCATGGTCTTACATTGAAGCAGGAAGTTGGAATGAATTTGATTTGAAAAATAAAATGTTGAAGCAGGAAGTTGGAATGATTCTTTGATTTGAAAAATAAAATTTTGTAATAGACCGCAAGAAGTTGGAATGATTATATGATTTCAAAAATAAAATAAAATTTTGTGAACGATAGATTTAGTTGTTCCATATTTTCTTAAGTATGTTGCATAAAGCGGCAAGATTATATAATCTCATTGGATCAATAAAATACTATACTATCCACAATTTTTATAATATTTCAGATTAATATAATAAATATATATACAAATTCTCTTATGAAACTTATTCATAGTATAAAATTGATACTATTAGATGTATAAATTAATATCATTACTCTTATAAACTAATACCGATAACATTTAATACTATGATCTTAGCTTATAAGTGTAATAGTATCATTTGATAAGTGTAGTGGTATTTAATTTGTCAGTGTAATCGTATAACTTTCACACTATAAACAAGTGTCACCATCAAATTGCTTTAGATCAAATTCTAAAATATTCCCCTAAATTTGTGCTTTAATTTCAATTAATAAAAAATATAGACCTTTCTTACTTCAAATTAAAACTCCAATGCTATGGCCTATGCACATAAAAGAACAAATTAATTATGTTAAGAAACAAAAGGAACTTAAGGTAATTGATACAACCTAAAATATTAATTAAATTGAATTATGATTATGAAGGTAGAAGATATAGATAGTTATCAGTTCAGCCATAAGACGATCAAATCGGGCTAACAGTTTGAGTTGTTCGCTTTAATGTGTTCGTCAAAACGTGTAAGTCAGGCCCCAACTCGCCTTCCCTAAGTCGGAGCTTGCCACGGTCCATACTCCATGTTGGTTGCCACGTTGGCGAACTCATCCCACAAAGAATGACCCTCCAGCTCTTATCCCAGTCCTCATCGCTAGGGATGGCAACGGGTTAGGTCTGGGATGGGTTTGACCTATCTCATACCTGCCCGTCAGAATTTCCAACTTAAGATTTCAGAAACTTCACTAAAATGGTTAATATGGATCTTCCTGTTCACTATATTGTTAACCTAGTTTATTCCGCAAGTGCACGGCGTAGATTATAGCACGTAGTGAGCATGAGTATCGTATCCACGAGGATTACCTCTAGTATCTATTACGATTTTAATAACCTATGGAGTAAGATCAGCTCAACATCTTTTTCCTTGGAGTAAGGTCAGCTCAACATTATTATCCATATCGGAAACATATTCCACTTGCAAGATTTGATATAATAAAACTTCTGAGCCCACCAAGGGGACAAATCAAGCAAGACGTACTTGCACACGATTCTCCGTATTAAATCTTCAATCGTCATGTAACTAATAATATTGCCCAAGATATAATGTATTGAATCACATTGATTCTCTACCCATCATAAGTCAAAACAATAGTTATTAATTCCACACGATCCTATTTAAGGGACGGGGATTAAGAAATAATGAACCACTGAGGTCTAATTCTTCTATATTCAGCACTGAAGAATTTATCCTCATGTAGGTCCTATTCAGCGCATCATAATGCACTAGTGCAATCTCTTGGTCAAGACAAATCAATCTGAGCTTTACACTTCAACCTTTCACGATGAATTGTTCATTTTCATCTGGGTTGTGAATTATGTACTCTTGGTTACAAGGGACTGTTAATTTAATCTTCTGTGATCTGGTATCACTAAATTAACTACAATGTAACACGTACTATTTGTTGAACAGTTATGCAGTAAATATATATAACATTCAATCATATTTAAAGCAACATTGATAAATAATTTATTTCAGCAAATAAGACAGAAATTCAGTTTGGTTTTATAAAGTAAAAGCATACTTTCCAGTATAACCCCAACACTTTCAACTCTTGAATGTCAGAATGTATGTAATCCAGAGGTTGTTGTGTGTTGTGAACACCTTTCCTGAAGGCTTGTTTCTTTTCCCAACACACAGTGATCACAGAATTCCAGTTTCACCATCTTGCTTTCTCCAAATGCCTCTCTCTTGGCTAGCTCATTCAGCCCTCTTTCACCAATATGTCCAAGCCTCTTGTGTCATAGGATAGCATCAAGATTTGACATAGTCATATCTCCAGATCCTGAAACAGAGTTTCCAAGAAGAATGTAAAGTCCATTCTCCTTCTTGCCTTTCATGACAATCCTTATTTCTTTTGTAACACGAATGAAACCATCTTTGGTATTGAACTCATACCCCAGTAGATTCAAAGATCCAAGAGAAATCAAATTACTTTTCAATTCTGGAACAAACCTCACATTTGTGAGAATCCTCATTACTCCATCAAACATCTTCAGTTTGATGGAGCCACTTCCTTTAACCTGACATGCCTGATCATTCCCCAGCAGAACATAACCCCCATCAATTTTTCTCAAATTTCTGAACAAATGCTCATTTGGACACATATGAAAAGAACAACCTGAATCCCTAACCCACTCATTACTAATTCTCCAATCAGTAACTGACATAGCTTCAGCACTCTCATAACCTTCATTTGCCACATTTGCATCTGCAGGTTTCTCATCTGTTTTGCCTTTCTTTTCAGGACAATATTTCTTCAGGTGTCCAGATTTGTGACATGAGAAGCACTTCTTCTTCTCAATCCAATCTGTAGGAGTCTTCTGAGTATTATTTTTCCCCTTTCCCTCTTGATTCTTCTTCTTCTGAAATGGTTTCTTTCCTTTCTTGAATTTCACATTCAAGCCTTCAGCTGTGCCTTGAGTTTGTTTCTTGTCAACATGAATCTGCAGGAACTTGGTCTTCAGTGCAATTTGAATGTCATCATAACTGACTTGACCATATCTTCCAAACAACAATGCATCTTTGAAATTCTCCATGGATTTGGGCAGAGAATTCAAGAGCATCAAGACCTTGTCATCATCTTCAAGCTTTACTTCAAGATTCTCCAGATCATCTTCTAACCGATTGAATTCATCCAGCTGATCACCAAGATTCTTATCCTCTGTCATCTTGAAGACATGTAGTTTCTGCTTAACATAGAGCTAGTTTGTAACTGACTTCGTTTGGTACAATTCCTCCAATCTTTGAAGAACCTTTATGAAATATTTTGCCTTAGCTACTTCTCTGAGTGGTTTGTCCCCCAAACACAGAATAATCGCACTATGTGCCTTCATGAGGATCTCATCCTTCTTTGCCTGGTTACCAGAAGAAGCCCATTCAGTTGCTGAATTGAAAGCCCCAATCCATGTTGAATGAGAAGAGCTCTCATCTTTATTTTCCACAGCCCGAGGTCGTTCTTCCCTGTGCACTTTTCCACGTCTAGCTTCATCGATATTGTCATAGTCGAATTCTCTTCCCACAGACGGCGCCACATGTTTGTGTTGGGATTATACTGGAAAGTATGTTTTTACTTTGTATAATCACACTTAGTTTCTGTCTTATTTACTGAAATAAATTATTTATCACCGATGCTTTAAATATCATCGAATGTTACACATATTTACTGCATAACTGTTCAATAAGAAGTACGTGTTACATTGTAGTTAATTTAGTGATACCAGATCACAAAATATTAAATTAACATTCCCTTGTAACTAAAAGTACACTTTCATGACCTAGATGAAAATGAACAAACCATCACGAAAGGTTGAGGTGTAAGGCTCAGATTGGCTTGTCTTGACCAAGAGATTGCACCAGTGCATCATGATGCACTGAACAGGACCTACATGAGGACAAATTCTTCAGAACTGAAAATAGAAGAATTAGACCTCAGTGGTTCATTATTTCTTAATCTCCGTCCCTTAAATAGGATCGTGTGCAATCAATAGCCGTTGCTTTGACTTATGATGGGAAGAGGATCATTGAGATTCAATACCTTGTATCTTGGGCAATGATATTGATTACACGACGATTGCTAAGATTTAATACGGGGAAACGTGTGCAAGTACGCCTTGTTTGATTTGTCCCCTTGGGAGGCGCATAAGATTTATCATACCAAATCTTGCAAGTGGAATTTATTTCCGGTATGGATAATAATGTTTGAGCCGTTCCTTAACCAAGGAAAAAGATGTTAATTAATATAAAGCTATTTCAGTGGCTTGAATTAATTAATGGACTAGATAATCTTAAACACGAGAAATAATAATCGAGAACCATATTAACAGTAATATGGGTTAAGATGGATAGTGCAATATTAATTATGTAGTGGGATTAATTAATATTTATGGGCTTGAATAATATTGTGGCTCAATATTGAAAATTCAAAGTCCATTGGAAGGTCCAATCTTAATTCTCCTAAAGGCCCCCTAAGTAGCCCAAACATAAAGTCCAATAACTGAAAAAGGTGCTTAAAATAAAATAAATTAATGTTGCCTAATTTTTTCCCTAAAATTTCGAAAATTATGGATAAAAGAGGGAGAAAGATTTTGTTTGAATTTTGTTATGGAATGAAGATAAGTATTCTTGGAATACAAGATTATCTCATTAAATTCAAGAAATCTCCTACTTGGCTATTCATAAAGGAATTTTCGAAAATTCTATAACTTAAGGAGGAGGAGATTTTATTTGGGAGATATATTGGGAAATAGAATATATTGGATATATCCAAAATTATTTCTTGGAGAAGAAGCAAGGAAATTTACCAATCTCCCTAAACCCTAATATTTTCGCCCCCCTTAGTATTATAAATAGGGGATGAATTTTTCATCCCCAATGCAATTCCATGTGTTGGAAAAATTAGAAATCCACAAAGGTGGTGCAACATAATATTTATTTTTCCCTTTTGTTAATTGTTCGTGAGTGTCCTTCCACCGGATTGACGAGCAAGGACTTGGGAATACTTGGGAAGGCTTTTTGGTGTGTTCGTGCGAACGGGATCCACCTTCTAGACGATTGCCACTTCAAGAGGTTAGTTCACGTAAACTCCTAGTTATTCCGCATGCGTAGGATTTACGTGACGAACTTGTATGCATGATTTGTTGTTGTATTATTATTTGAATTAATATAGGATTAATTCATGCTAGTAATAATTGTTAGAATTAAATTTGTATTTAAATTCACCCCGAATAGATCTGGGCACCCTATTCCCCAACAACTGGTATCAGAGCCATGGTTTCGGGCTCTGAAATTTAAATTGTAATTTAATTCTTTGTTCATTGAATTTGGAATTAGATAGTAGAATTGTCAGATGTTTTTTTGCAGGTATCCAATTGTCATGGTATTTGATGAATGTTTATTTATGCATGCATATAAATTGTGGTTTTTAATTCGATTCGTTCGAATTCGTTTTTGCCTCGTGAGAAAATGCACGAGTAAATTAGGATTTGTTTGATTCGTTCAATGTAATAGACTAGTCTAGATCTAGGTTTATTTATTTTGCAAATAAATTGTAATTGGATCGAAGAGGCGGAGACGAAGACGGATCCTGGAACTGGAGCGGCGGCGCGTCGTAAATTAGCGAAATATGCTAAGGAGGTATCGCCACACGCGACGCATACAAAGGAATGGGGTAATGAGGCAATTAAATTTGAGTGAGATCGAAAGTGACGCGCATGGGCGCTCTCGTGTGGTGGCTGTGAGACGGGCGAAGTAATATGGACGATCTTGGGCGACGCGAGGTGATGCGGGTGAGGCGGCGGCGAAGTGGGGCGGGCCTTTCTTAGAGATCTGACCGGAGAGATCTGGCCGTGGCCGAGCGCTGACTTGTGCGCCCCACTTTATCGCTATGCAATGACGACATGGCCGGAGTCTGGCGTGCACTCAGGAGCATGAATTGGGTCGATGGCGTATTAGTTTGACGTGGCGATTTTTCTGAGCCGACGAGCTTTGAGAGCGAAGAAAGCCCGAAAGGGACGATTTCTCCAAAGATCAAAGACATAGCCAAAATTAACCGTGATAATTTGGATATATGCGCAGGTATGTTTAATTTTTTGTTTTTGATATTTGCTTTTATTTTTTTTTCATGCGTATTTAACTGTGTTTTGAATATGCGATGCATGAGAAATTATTTTGGAAAAATCTCACTTTCGAAAATTACTAAGTATGATTTAAATAATTAATTAACAATTTTATTCCGGACAATAAAATTGAATTAATTTTGGCCTCCATGATTTATTTATTTGTGAATTCTTTTGGAGAAATTCCCCCCACGGGACGACCAAAAGATAGCTTTCACATTAATAAATTCCAAACTGATGATTGTGGATTGTTATTAGTGGCGACGATGACCCTCCCCACGAGGCTCGTTCAAAGCGAAATAATGATTCTGTATTTAATTATGGTTATTACTTAGGTATAAAATTGATATGCATATACTTCCCTGAAGTCCCTGCCAATTTTATATTGGTCAAGTAGGAGCCAACTATTAATCTGGATATTAAAGGTTTGTAACTGTTCTTGTTTGTGACCTGCTTGAATGTGTTTAAATAATGACCCACCCCACGTGGCTTATTTAAACTGTTTTGAGATGTTGGCTGATGCATGTTCATATTTTTTGAGATTTTAATATGATACATGTGATCGAATTTTGTGATAATTTTGTGCTTATACAAATCGTTATTTATTTCAGTTCAGCATGTCGCAACCTTTTAATCCCCTGTTCAATATACTGAAAGATAATTTACTTACTGGTGAAAATTTCGTCGATTGGAATCGAAAATATACTATTATCCTTACTGCACAACATCATAACTGGGTCCTTACTGTCCCAAAACCCGAAAAGCCAACAGATGAGTCCACAAAATCGGATAAGAAAGATTATGCTGACTGGGAGCGGTCGAATGAGATGGCTAAGTGCACTATGCAGGCTTCTATGTCAGACGTGTTGCAACATCAACATCAATATTTTTAGACCGATGTAGACATCGTGACGAGTCTTAAAGCGATGTTCCAACATCAGAACCGTGTGGCTCGTCAGATCACCATGTGAGACTTGCTTTCCATGAAAATGGTGGAGGGAACGCCCGTAAGGGAGCACGTTCTCCAGATGATGGCTCACCTAAATAAGATTGAAGTACTTGGCGCTCAATATGATATCGAGACCCATATCGATTTCATACTCCATTCTCTGCCCAAAAGCTTTGAACAATTCAGGTTGAACTATCAGATGAACAAGCAAGAATTTACATTGTCTGATCTGTTACAAGCTTTAGTCTCGGCAGAGTTTATATTGGGGCAAAAGAGCCAAGCCTTGGTGGAAAATGGTCCTTCTTCTTCTTCTAGGCCAAGAGGAGGTAGGAATAAGAGAAGGACAAAAAGCCAAAAACAAGTGAACTCAAGCGTTGCCAATGACAAGGATAAGGTGAAGGGAAATGGAGGAGTAAGGAAACCGGGAAAGGGAAAATATTTTAACTGCGGTGAGAAAGGACACTGGAGGTCAGCCTATTCCAAACCGAAAAGGAATGGAAAGAAAGGTAATTCTCACACACTAGTTGTTGAAACTTGTTTGGCGGCGTATGCTTCCCATTCATGGGTAGTCGATACGGGATCCACTGATCATGTTTGTTTCACTTTACAGGGGTTCAACCGGACCTGACAACTTAGTGGGAGTGAGATCCTCATCACACTGGGTGATGCTACGAGAGTGGCAGCTGAAGCAGTGGGAGAAGTGCAGTTATCTTTTGAAGACAAATTTTTAATTTTAAGAGATGTTCTTTACGTTCCCAGTTTTAGAAAGAATTTAATTTCAGTTTCTAAACTTTTTCTTGATGGATATTCAGTTACTTTTAATAAAGTTGTTACCATTGCTCTAAATAATGAGTTTATCTGTCATGGAACGTTGTCGAATAATCTCTATACAATTAACTGTACACACCACTCATGGAATACATCCTATAACACATCGACTGTTTCGGCTAAAAGAAAACGTTCATCAAATGTGAACGAGACACTTCTATGGCATCTAAGACTAGGTCATATCAATCTAAAGAGGATCCAAAGGTTGGTCCAAAATGGTTCTTTGGAGTCTCTCCAGGTCGAACCATTTCCAACCTGCGAATCGTGTTTGGAGGGTAAAATGACCAAGAGGGCATTTGGAGCCAAGGGGAATAGAGCCAAAGAAGTGTTGGAGATCGTTCACACTGATGTATGTGGTCCAATGACAATCAAAGCAAGAGGAGGCTATGAGTATTTCGTTACTTTTATCGATGATTACTCAAGATACGGATACATTTTCCTAATGAAGCATAAATCTGAGACCTTTGAAAAATTCAAAGAATTTAAGGCTCAAGCAGAGAATCATAGGGAAAAACGTATCAAGTCTCTACGATCCGATCGTGGAGGTGAATACCGCAGCGATGAATTCTTGAACTACTTATCGGATGAAGGGATTGTATCCCAGTTAACTGCACCCAGAACCCCTCAACAAAACGTGGTTGCAGAACGAAGAAACAGAACTCTTTTGGAAATGGTTAGGCCAATGATGAGTTATGCGGATCTACCCAAATCATTTTGGGTCACGCCTTGGAAACGGCGGCTTACATTCTAAACTTGGTGCCATCCAAATCGATTCCCAAAACCCCTAAAGAATTGTGGAACGGGCGCAAGCCCAGTCTAGGACACATGAGAATCTGGGGGTGTCCGGCATACGTGCTAGACAAGGAAGCCGGTAAATTGGATCCAAGATCAGAATTAAGGCTGTTTATAGGATACCCCGAGGGAACGAAAGGGTGCATGTTCTAAGGTTCCGAAGATCAAAAGGTGGTCATCAGTACACACTTTAGATTTTTGAAAGAAGACTATATGAACGACAAAAAGCCCAGAAGTGAGATTACCTTGAATGAGCTAAAGGGGCTCACCTCAATGCCAACTGTACAAGTTGATATACCAAATGACACACTTACACAACCGAAACCTCGTCGCAGTGGAAGGGTTATCCGACAGCCCAAAAGATTCATGGGGATAGGAGAGTCTTCGAACTTGATCCCCGGCGAAAATGAATCGGACCCATGGACTTACAAAGAGACAATCCGTGACAAGGATGCAGATTCTTGGCAAACAACAATGAAAGCCGAAATGAGTTCTATCGATTAGAACAAGGTGTGGGAGCTTGTCGAACCACTTAATGGGGTCAAACCCATTGGATGCAAGTGGGTATACAAGAGAAAAAGGGGATCGGACGGAAATGTGGAAACCTTCAAAGCTAGACTTGTGGCAAAAGGTTACACCCAGAAAGAAGGGATCGACTATGAGGAAACCTTTTCGCCTGTAGCCATGCTAAAGTCCATCCGCATTCTCTTGTCGATAGCTGCGCATTTCAATTTCGAGATCTGGCAAATCGATGTGAAGATAACTTTCCTCAACGGAAGTCTTGAAGAAGAAATCTATATGCAACAACCCGAAGGCTTCATTGCAAAGGGCCAAGAACATCTTGTTTGCAAGCTCAAAAAGTCCATCTACGGACTGAAGCAAGCATCGTGTGCTTGGAACCAATGTTTTGATCAGGTTATAAAGTCTTACGGGTTCAATCAAAATGAGTTCGAAAGTTGTGTGTACAAAAAATATGTCGGAACTGCATTGGTATTCTTAGTACTATACGTAGACGATATTCTGCTCATCGGAAATGATGTAAAGGTTTTGTTAGACGTAAGGGCATGACTATCAAAACAGTTTGATATGAAGGACTTAGGGGAAGCCGGTCACATCCTTGGGATCAAGATCACTCGAGATCGCAAGAAAAGGATGATAGGCTTATCGCAAGCCTCATACATAGATATTGTCTTGAAGCGATTCAGCATGCAGGATTCCAAAAAAGGCTTCGTACCTTTCAGGCATGGAATCCATCTATCCAAAGAAATGTGCCCTAAGACTCAAAGGGAGATAGATGACATGAAAGACATTCCTTATGCTTCGGCTGTTTGAAGCTCATGTATGCTATGCTGTGCACGAGGCCGTATATCTACTTTGCTGTCGGCATGGTAGCAAGATATCAAAGTAATCCAGGGAAAGAACATTGGACTGCATTTAAAAACATTCTGAAGTATCTGAAAAGAACTCGCAATAGAATGCTTATTTATCAGTCAGACAGTCTGATTCCCATCGGTTACACGGACTTGGATTTCCAATCAGACCTAGACTCCAGAAAATCTACCTCGGGTAGTGTGTTTTGCATGGGGGGAGGAGCCATGACATGGAGAAGCGTTAAGCAGAAATGCATAGCGGACTCCACCATGGAAGCCGAATATGTAGTTGCTTGCGAGGCAGCGAAAGAAGATGTTTGGCTCAAAAACTTCCTAGTGGACTTGGACGTAGTACCGAATTTGCCCAGAACCATCACGGTCTACTGTGATAATGCCGGAGCAATTGCAAATTCAAGGAAACCGAGAGCCCACAAGGCCAGCAAACACATTGAAAGGAAATACCATCTTATACGAGAAATCGTTAAGAGAGGAGATATAGAGGTGGCAAAAATCACGTCAGAAGACAACCTAGCAGATCCATTCACAAAGTGTCTGCCTCAGAATACATTCGAGAGACATGTGGAAGGAATGGGTGTCAAGACCGTTGCCAATCTGCTTTGAGTATAAGTGGGAGATATTATTAGGTTCGTGTAGGTAGATTCTACACGAGACGTGTTGTAGTATACTTAAAAGCAGACTTTGAGTATAAGTGAGAGATTGTTGGGATTATACTGGAAATTATGCTTTTACTTTGTATAATCACACTTAGTTTCTGTCTTATTTACTGAAATAAATTATTTATCACCGATGCTTTAAATATCATCGAATGTTACACATATTTACTGCATAACTGTTAAATAAGAAGTACGTGTTACATTGTAGTTAATTTAGTGATACCAGATCACAAAAGATTAAATTAACATTCCCTTGTAACTAAAAGTACACTTTCATGACCTAGATGGAAATGAACAAACCATCACGAAAGGTTGAGGTGTAAGGCTCAGATTGACTTGTCTTGACCAAGAGATTGCACCAGTGCATCATGATGCACTAAACAGGACCTACAGGAGGACAAATTCTTCAACACTGAAAATAAAAGAATTAGACCTTAGTGGTTAATTATTTCTTAATCTCCGTCCTTAAATAGGATCGTGTGCAATCAATAGTCGTTGCTTTGACTTATGATGGGAAGAGGATCATTGAGATTCAATACTTTGTATCTTGGGCAATGATATTGATTACACGACGATTGCTAAGATTTAATACGGGGAAACGTGTGCAAGTACGCCTTGTTTGATTTGTCCCCTTGGGAGGCACATAAGATTTATCATACCAAATCTTGCAAGTGGAATTTATTTCCGGTATGGATAATAATGTTGAGCCGTTCCTTAACCAAGGAAAAATATGTTAATTAATATAAAGCTATTTCAGTGGCTTGAATTAATTAATGGGCTAGATAATCTTAAACACGGGAAATAATAACCGGGAGCCATATTAACAGTAATATGGGTTAAGATGGATAGTGCAATATTAATTATGTAGTGGGATTAATTAATATTTATGGGCTTGAATAATATTGTGGCTCAATATTGAAAATTCAAAGTCCATTGGAAGGTCCAATCTTAATTTTCCTAAAGGCCCCCTAGGTAGCCCAAACATAAAGTCCAATAACTAAAAAAGGTGCTTAAAATAAAATAAATTATTGTTGCCTAATTTTTTCCCTAAAATTTCGAAAATTATGGATAAAAGAGGGAGAAAGATTTTCTTTGAATTTTGTTATGGAATGAAGATAAGTATTCTTGGAATACAAAATTATCTCATTAAATTCAAGAAATCTCCCACTTGGCTATTCATAAAGGAATTTTCGAAAATTCCATAACTTAAGGAGGAGGAGATTTTATTGGGAGATATATTGGGAAATAGAATATATTGGATATATCCAAAATTGTTTCTTGGAGAAGAAGCAAGGAAATTTCCCAATCTCCCTAAACCCTAATATTTTCGCCCCCCTTAGTATTATAAATAGGGGATGAACTTTTCATCTCCAATGCAATTCCATGTGTTAAAAAATTAGAAATCCACAAAGGTGGTGCAACATAATATTTATTTTTCCCTTTTGTTAATTGCTCGCGAGTGTCCTTCCACTGGATTGACGAGCAAGGACTTGGGAATACTTGGGAAGGATTTTTGGTGTGTTCGTGCGAACGGGATCCACCTTCTAGATGATTGCCACTTCAAAAGGTTAGTTCACGTAAATTCCTAGTTATTCCGCATGCGTAGGATTTACGTGACGAACGTGTATGCATGATTTGTTGTTGTATTATTATTTGAATTAATATATGATTAATTCATGCTAGTAATAATTGTCAGAATTAAATTTGTATTTAAATTCACCCCGAATAGATCCGGACACCCTATTCCCCAACAGTTATTCCAAGAGTCGAATCAACTAATACCTTTTCTATCTGCAACATAAACGAACAAGAACACAACAACGATTTTACGTGGTTCGATCAAGGTGATCTACATCCACGGAGGATCAGGGACGATTTCACTATCACTCAACCAAAGAATACAAGATACAATCCACTCAACTCCAGAGCATTCACCAAGTTCTAATCGATGTGATTATGAACTTTGAATCTCTAATCGAACTATGCTCTCTCAATGATTCCCGAATGATTTCTCTCTCTAATCTCTCGTTATAAAGTTTACAAGTATATCGGGTCTTGAATCAGTGACTAAGCATCACTATATATAGAACCCAAACCCCCTAACAACTTGTAACAGAATCCGGCGCGTGTAACTGCCTTGTTTCTCTCTGTTGCCCGCCTTTAATATCGGTCACTAACAAACTCAGAGTTTATTTCCATCCTGAGAAACTCAATAGACATTCCCGTCCTGAACCATTCAACAGGTTTCACCACCGTGAACCACTCAGCAGTCTTTTACCATCATAAAGTATTCAGTAGACCTAAAGAACTCAGTAACATTTATCCATCCTGAAGAACTCAGTGGGCCTGAACACTCTCCTGAACCCATCAGTGCTGAAGAGTAACTTCACAGTATTAGCTCTGATCCTGAACAATATTAGTATGGCTTTATGTTGGGGTTATACTGGAAAATATGCTTTTTACTTTGTATAACCAAACTGAATTTCTTATTTATTTACTGAAATAAATTATTTATCACTGTTGCATTAAATATGATTGAATGTTATATATATTTGTTGCAAACCTGTTCAATAAATAATACATGTTACATTTTAGTTAATTTGGTGATACCAGATCACGAAAGATCAAATTAACAGTTCCTCGTAACTAAGTACAAATTCACAACCCAGATGAAAATGAACAATCCATCATGAAAGGTTGAAGTGTAAGGCTCAGATTGACTTGTCTTGACCAAGAGATTACACTAGTGCATTATGATGCGCTGAATAGGATCTACAGGAGGATAAATTCTTCGGTACTGAATATACAAGAATTCGACCTTAGTGGTTCGTTATTTCTTAATCTCTATCCCTTAAATAGGATCGTGTGAAATTAATAACTATTGCTTTGATTTATGATGGGAAGAGAATCATCGCGATTCGATACCTTATATCTTGGGCAATATTATTAGTTACATGACGATTGCTAATATTTAATACGGAGAATCGTGTGCAAGTACGGTTTGCTTGATTTGTCCCCTTGGTGAGCTCAGAAGCTTTATCATACCAAATCTTGCAAGTGAAAATTTATTTCCGGTATGGATAATAATGTTGAGTTGTCTTTACTCCAAGGACAAAGATATTAATTAATACTCCCTCCGTCCTATTTTTTATTATCCATTTGCTGTAGACACGAAAATTAAGAAAAAGTAGAAGATAATATTATTAAATGGTGTAAAGTGGGTAAAGTGGTTTTGGTGGAGGGAAATAATATTATTAAATGATGTAAAGTGGGTTTGGTGGAGAGAAATAATAGTATTAAATAGTATTGAATGTTGCTTTATTGCCTTATTTGGAAATGGATAAACAAAATTAGGACGGCTATTTATGGAAAACGGATAATCAAAATCAGGACGGAGGTAGTATAAAGCTTGTTTGTTCAGTGGCTTAATTAATTAGTGGACTAGATAATCTTAAACACGGGAAATAATAACCGGGAACCATATTATTGTGAAATCGTAATATGGGTTAAGATGGATAGTTCAATATTAATTTTATAGTGGAATAAATTAATATTAATGGGCTTGAATAATATTTGGCTTAATATTAAAGAGTCATAGCCCATTGGAGGTCCAATCTTAATTCTCCTGAAGGCCCCTCAATAGCCCAATTGAAGTCCAATTAATGAAAAGGAGAAGAAAATATTATTGCCTATATTTCTATGATAATTTTCGAAAATTATGAGTAAGGAGAGAGAAAAGATTTTCTTGGAATGATTTTATGGAATAAGTATTCTTGAGATACAAGTTTATCCCATAAATTCAAGAAAGGTAAAAGATCTTATTCCTTCCCTACACATAATGATATTTTCGAAAATTATGAGTAACAAGGAGAAGAAAATTTTGTTGAGAGATATTTTGGAAAATAGAATATATTGGATATATTATTCAAGATTGTATCTTGAGAAATAAACAAGGAAATTTCCCAAAGACCCAACTAGGTCAAATTTTCGTCCCCCCTAGTCCTATAAATAGGGGATGAATTTTTCATCCCCAATGCAATTCCATGTGTTGGAAAAATTAGAAATCCACAAAGGTGAGACAAATATTTTATTTTCTCCTTTGTTAAAATCGTTCGTGAGAATCCTTCCACCGGATTACGTTCGTGGACGTGAGACATATTTGAGAAGGTACTTTGGATTGATCCATCGTCTCAACGGTTGTCTCTACAAGAGGTATGTAATCTCGTAACTCTTAGATTTCACATGCTTAGGATTTACGTGGATTATGTGTATGCATGTTGCTAATTGCTTATTTAATTATTATGCTGAATTGATTTAGGATTAATTCGTATTAGTAATTAATTGAATAATTTAAATACACCTCGAATAGACAGGCACGCGTATTTCCCAACACTTTATTCTATAGATATTGCATTCACATCATAAAAAAGGAAGTTCGAGAGATATGAAAGGTAAGCTATTAAAATGCGACTGCAAAATTAGGTGCTACGTATTGCGTAACCAATAATCCAGACTAGTATTCACGTAAAATAGTGTTTCAAAAGATGAAAGTTTAATAGCAAACACTGATTATTTTTCGTGATTACGAGTTCAATAGTAAAAGTCCAAGTTTATTAATCAGACTACTTAAATGATAAAAAGAGAATGAATAATTGTTTACGTGAACAGTGCTTGTGATTTGGAAGTAAAGGTGAGAGTTCAAAAACAAGATGATAACTAAATAGAATAACCTGCAGGAGAGAAACTAATTGATCAACAGAGAATAAACTAACTATAAAATAAGTTTAAACAAGAAAATAAAGTTCTAGATTAAAAAGTAGTTATTTAACACAATAGTACTAAATTAAACTAATCCCCGGCAACGGCGTCAAAAACTTGTTCACTATATTTTTAACCTATTTTATTCAAATGCACGGCGAGATTATAGCACGTAGTGAAACACAGTATCGTATCCACGAGAATTAGCTCTAGTATCTATTACGATTTTAATAACCTATGTTTATCTAGAAAATTAATAATTTGAATGGTGGGTTTTGTTTAACAAAGAAAATTTTAATAACCAAGTAATCAAATAAATCAATTAGCAAGTAGCAAATTAATCATTTTTAGAAAAATCAAATAAGATAAAATGGATCCTAGGACTTATGATTTCAATTAAGATCAAATTCACATACGAATCAATTCAATCAACTATTTCATTGAGTATTTCTTATATAGGTAATCACTAAGAAAGATTAAATCATCTCTCGATCTCATTAATCTTGTTAGATATAATTATTTAAGAGTCTGTATCTCTACTTCGCTCCAATAATTGTATCTCTACTTCGCTCCAATAATTACTCCTCTCAACAAATTAAGATTATATTCCTTTTTTATTATAAATCTCATCATTTGAATGTTGATTCACAATAAATTATGCAATCCTATGTTCAATATTCGAATCTCCTCTCTCGAATATTGACTCGAATAAACAAACGAATTCAACCACGTGGCGTTTGCAATTAAATTCACAAGATAAAAGGATGCATAAATAAGAATAACAAAACGAAATTCATCAAATGAAACTAATCCGTGCAAAAATAATCATAATCTACTTTCATGTCCTAGGATCTCAAATGAGTTTACCTAGAAAAATTCATAATGAAAATAACAAAGAAAAATATTAAAAGTAAAGAACTAAATAAACTTATTGTTTGTGCGGTGTCTCCAACGCAAGAACTTGTAATGCTGCTTTCTCCTCCTTGATGATCGATGCCTTCTTTCTGCGCTTGGCCCCTTCTTATTTATGATTTAATTCTGGTGGTATCCGTTCAAATCCCCTTTCTTTTAGAGCAAGAAAGGATCTTTTAATTCTAGAATCACATCTTTCATTTTTGGAATCCAAAATCTCCTTCAAATTTGCTTGCTACTTTGTAAGACCAAGATTTTCGTGACTTTCTTCTTGGGCTCCAGTGGCCTGACTTGGGCTGATCTATGGGCCTTTGTTGATTAAATAATGAAACTAATTTGGCCCATGCGCCCATGCCCAACATGGATATGCATGGCTGATTATTTTGCATGCAAGTCCATAATTTGAGTTCTCGAACTCTGATTTACTCGATTTTTATTTCATTGCGACCCTCTATTCAATGCACTTCTAATGTGATAGCTTTGTATCATCTTTGACTCACTTTTAATGCTCATTTTTTCCTGAAAACAATCGAAATAACTCATCTTGTACTATTCTTCAAGAAATCATCATATCACATCTTTTAAGCTATAAACAATTGTAATACGAGTTAACATGATACGTATTTACTCGTTAAAACCATAGAAAAAACACCATTAGATAACGATCCAGCAACGCGCGCAAACTTTATTTTCAAACATAATATCTTGTCACTGGAATCTTATTTTTTCAGCATACAAAAATGCCTTAACATTACACAACCTCCTAGTATTCAAAATATAGATCCTTCCACCGTACCCACGATCATCATTAAAGAAACTCTAAATTATCATCAGCTTTTTGAAAAAATCAGCATTTGGAGAAACCATAATCGGGCTTCTAACAGTGTGCTTTCCACTTTCCTCAATCCAAGTAATTGCCCCATGCCTATGCTCAATAACATCACCTCTAAAACGAACCGTTAAAGAATAGCTCTTCTTCTCGCCTTTCTTCGCAAACACCAACCTCTGAGGCCGAGCTTTGACCGTTATATTCCGCGGTATTTCCACCTTCAATATATACGTAGCCGCGCCATTTCCCACGTTCGTTACGGTCCTCTGAAACGTCCTCGTTACTCTCCTGTCTCTTTCCTCCAGGGTAAACAGAGCAACGAACGACGGGTAGTTCAGATCCGAAGATGGACTCGTGCAATTGTAGTTGGATCTAATGATGGCCCGAGTTTGCTCCTGAGTGAAATTCATCGAGCACACGAGGTTCACCAAATCTTGCACGGAAGCATCGTAGATAAGGCCCGGTTCAAGGGCCCGGTTTGGGTCAACTATTCCTGACCCAATTCCTAGAGGCGTGGCGACCTGATAATCGAAGGCTGTGTCTTTTATTGGTTGATTAGTGTTATCGAGAGGGTTAGCCGTCGTCATCATGGCAGATTGAATAGCTGCAGGGCTCCAGTCGGGGTGTGCGGCTTTCAGAAGCGCAGCAGTTCCAGAAACATGAGGACACGCCATTGATGTGCCTGATAAGATATTATAGTCACTGGACAAGTACACATTTTTACCGATATTTGGTTGTCCAGAAATTTCGATTTCTGGATTATACGCAGCTAGGATCGACACCCCTGGAGCCAGTAAGTCTGGCTTTAGGATGCGTTCGTAGCTGCGTGCCGGCCCTCTCGACGAGTCATCAGAGAGGGCCGGAGCGGCTCTGGGCTCTGCCCCCAGAATCGTCTCCTGGAAATCGATGCTTGCGGTTGGGGCAGAACTATTCGACACGTAATCGATCAGTTCCTGTGCCTGTGCTGGGCTGATTACGGATCCGGGAAACGGAAACGAGTTGGCTCGATTTATGCTGAATGAATCTGCAATGATGATAGCTGCGTCCACGGAGGATTCAGACAGAGAGCTCATCAACGAACGGAAGGAGAATATGTCTCCCGATGTTATATTGCAAACAATGATTTTGACCAAGAAATCAGTCATGGCTTCGGCCAGGTCGGTTGGAGTGCACGCGGACAGAGTCTCGTTGTAAAGGAGAGGTACGTTTCTGGCAACGGCGCGTGCAGGAAACGCGGTCCATCCGGTGATTTTTTTCCCGTTGCCGAGAGTTATGGTTCCAGCTAACCACCGGTCGAGCGTTCCTGAGGCGACAATCACAGCCCAGGGGATTCCTTTCTCGCGAATGGATCGACCACCTGGGCCGCGATTCCCAGCGGAGAAAGAAACCAGGATTCCTTTCTCCCTGGCGCCAAAACTTGCTATCGCCAGAGCGTTTTCGTACAGGTTGTTTCCTGCCAGGCCTAGGGATAGTGAGAGTATGTCGACTCCGTCGGCTACGGCCTGGTCGATTCCAGCTAGCATGTCGGATGCAACGCCGTTTCCACGCCAGAGGACTTTATAGACGGCGATTCTTGCACGTGGGGCGACCCCACGTGCTACTCCGGGCGCGTACCCGAAGAAGGAAACATTATTGACGTAGTTTCCTGCAGCAATGGAGGAGACGTGGGACCCGTGGCCGTCGTCGTCTCTGGCTGAATTTGGGGTAAATTGGGAATCTGGATTTTCGGCTCGAGAGCCTGCATTGAAGTATCTGGCTCCAATGATTTTGTTGTTGCAGTTTGATGAGTTGAATTGTTCACCTTCTTGGCAAATTCCCTTCCATTTTGCGGGGATTTGGGTCATGCCTTTATCTGAAAAGCTGGGACTTTCGGGCCAAATGCCAGTATCAATTATTCCAATGATTGCATCTTTGCCGTACTGGGAGGCTGGCCAGAGGCCAGTGGCGGTGTTGAGGGAGAGGAATTCGGTTGAACGAGTGGTTTCTTTTGTGATGGGGTGATCGGGATAAGCGGAGACGAACCCTGGTGAGGATTTTAAGGCTTTGAGTTCGTCTTTGGACAGCGTTGCGCTGAATCCATGGAAGGCGTGGTCGTATGTGTAGATGAGATAAGGGTGTGTTTGGCTGACGGATTTAAGAATGGAGGAATACCAGTAATGGTGATTGGAGAAGGCTTTAGGCATGGAGGATTTGTCCATGTGGACAATGTATGTGGATCTCTTTTGTGCTGAAGCATGATGAGCTAACAGAAACCAAGAGAGTAGAAACAGAGAAGCTGAATTGGGAAGATTCATTTTATTTTTATTTTTTTGCTTTCTTTGAAATTTGTTATATGAAATGAAATTGGTGTTGATTGGTAATAATTGAGGGCTTTCAGAATTAGTGGACCACTCCTATCTATTGGTATTTAGGACAGATGTGTAAGGCGACAATTTTCAATTTGCAATAATGCAGGGGACCACTATCATGAAGGCTATCTTTTAGTTAAATTCAGTAACTAAATGCAGATTCTGACTGTTTTATGATTAAATCTAGTTTAATTAAAGACAAATTTCATCTAAAAGTCTTAGTCATGTGCAAAAGAGATGTGGCAACTTAGACATGTACACATAATAATTCGGACAGAAAGAAACATGATTAATTGTGAGATGTTATCCGAAACTGAAAGAAACATGATTAATAACGAACGCATTGGTGGTGAAGGTTTTGAATACTCTAGAGAACGCATTGCAAGTCTATCCATTTATATGATTAATAGGGATCAACTTCGCAATAGAGAAACTCATATTGCTCTAAAAAACGACTTGATTGAGCATATATGGAAAAAATTCGGTATTGATAATTAAATATATAATTTAATCTTCCGCATTGTTGTATTTTGCACATCTATTTGTAACTTGATATCTTTATTTACAGCTTTGTATTTAAATTTCTCTAATTTAAATTTTGTTATTGAGATTGTAATTTTATTTTAAGTGTATGGTAAATTTTTTTATTATAGTAATGCATTTTTAATATCAAATAATTTAATATATCATCTTATTAATATAATAAAAATTATTATAGATAAATATAATTATTAAATAGTAAAAAAGAAAGATTATTTTATTAAGAGATTGGGTTGTGGGTGTTTGTTGATAAAGTATGAAAAAAGATGAAGATTGATTGAGTTGTAGATTGTATATGTGGAGGAGAGAGAAATGAATTATTTATTAGAAGATTGGGTTGTGGGTGTTTGTTGATAAAGATAGTGTTAGGACACATGTGCAAGGCGACAATTTTCAATTTGCAATAATGCAGGGGACCACTTATCATGAAGGCAATCGTTTAATTAGTTAAATTCAGCAATTAGAGGCAGATGCTGACTGTTTTATGATTAAATCTAGTTTAATTAAACACAAATTTCATCTAAAAGTCAGTCATGTGCAAAAGAAGAGATGTGGCAACTTAGACATGTACACATAATAATTCGGACTGAAAGAAACATGATTAATTGTGAGATGTTATCCGAACTGAAAGGAACATATTAATTTGACACATATATTAAAGAACAAGATAATGTCGGATCTGTTGTGAAAATGATATAAATTGATTGTATATTACGCAATGTTGTTAGAATCGAACCGGACCGGTTGGTTAACCAGTCCTGGAATCAATCCGGTTACACCCTAAAAACCGTTTTTGAAGTTGAACCTGTCAAAACCAGTTAAACCCAGAAGAACCGGACAAACTGGTCAAAAATCGGACGGACCGGTTTTCTCACTAATCTTTCTGTCCTCCCACATTTCCTCTAATACTTATTCAATGTGAGACAAATATATGAGGTACACCTCTTCACCCCTTTTATAATATTTCTTCCCATATTTTCTTTAATACTTATTCAATGTGGGATAAATATATGAGGTACACATCTTTCCCCTTTTATATTACTTTCTCTCACGTTTTCATCTAATACTTACTCGATGTGAGACAAACTCTTCTCCTTTTATATTACCCCCTCTCACATTTTCTCTAATATTTACTCGATGTCTGACACAAATATGCTAGTTTTCCCCTTTTTAAGTTATTTTGAAATATACTCTTTCCTTCCATAAGATACAATCACGTTTATATTATTTATCTTCCTCAAGTTTGATTAATTAATGTTAAATATGAATATTAAAGTGCATTGATGAATTGAGCATTTTCATAAAATAGTACTCCCTCCCTCCCGGAGCACTTTACACCAACTTTTGGGCACGTAATTTAAGAAAAAGGTATAATAAGTGGAGTGTGGAGGGTAATTTTGTAAACTTTTATGTATAAACTAAATAAAGTAGATGATTGAGTGTATGGGCTGGTCCCAAAGCAATGACATTTTGTGTAAATATGTAAATATTGTGAGAATGAAGTTTAGTAAAGAGTCTCCTTTTTTGGGTGTGCAAAGTGTTGTGGGACGTCATAATAAGGAAAGTGTGCAAAGTCTTCTGGGACGGAAGGAGTATAACATAAGAAATATTGAAAAAAATAAACATGGATCATTTTAGCGGTTCAACCGGTTGAACCGCCAACTGATGTTCAGTTCGGTTTAATCGCCAATTCGATTATAAAAATACTAGATACATGAAATACGTTTTAGAAAGTCTGAATTTTATTATATTTATGTATATAGTCTTGACAGACGCTACATAAAAGTACATATAAAGTGGAGGTGAGATGCATTCACCCATAGTACTACTTTTTTTTTTATTCAACTTCTTAAGATACTCCAAAAAGCAGTTAATGCAAATGTATTTTCCTGATCCATTATGGGATTTACAGGAAAATTGCTAAACGAAATCAAAGCGACGAAAAAATAAAGTATTATCAAAATCGGTGATCGACCGATCGAATGGAAAAATCAATCGATCGATCGACCACTAACATCGACATAAAAGTAGACTGAGAAACAACAGATTGTCGTTCCACATCGAAAACGGCACCTGGCGATCGAATAGCCGCAAAAATGACCACAGAAGGTCGATCTACGCCGTAAATCAAAGGAACAATCGCAGAAACGTTCTATCTACGGTGTAGATCGAAGGAACAGCCGCAGAAATGACCACAAAAATTCTATCTGTGTTGTAGATTACGGTCGTTTTATGACATAAACAACATAAGAAGTTCGTTCTGCCAAGGCAACAGCGAACCAAGAGCGGATGAGAGTGAAAATAAGAAAAAAATTGAATATTAGCTGGCCATGAGAGTGAAGATTGTTATGGAGTAAGATGCATCATCATCGACCTTACCTTATATTTATAGATAACAAATAGACGTCGCAACGTTTTTTTGAAAAGTTTTTCAAAAAAACTTGTAACCTAATGATATTCCTGAAGATCAGACTCGAAAACCTCCGTAGTCGGGACTTGAGTTTTGGTTGTTTGGGTTTTGGCGGATTGCTTTAAAATAAAAAAATAACGAATGAATACATAAAAGTTTTTTTTTTCTTGGTGTCATGTTAAATTTTTTCATTGTAAGAATTGGGGTACCCCTTGTACCTCAATTTTAAGCTTAATAAATTCTTTTTTGGTTGATCAAAAGAGTAATTACAATGGACACTACAATCGTTAAGACTCAGACACTTAATTTATAAGATCCAAAAGCTAGACTCTATTTTTATGCGTGGAACACTGTAACTCGCTCTTTTAAGACACACACCTCACAACACTCTTTTATTCTCTCTATTGACACTCACTTACTAACACTAACAACCAGTTAGAGGCTACCTTATATTCATAGGTTACAATGTCGGTGGTATCAACCGACATACTACCAAATTTGATTTTCTAGAATAATCTAGCTAGTTTTATAATATTTTAGTTTTTCCTACAAAATTTGACTTTACTAATACTAGTTTGAAGTTGGTGAACTAGTCAACAATTTATATACTAGAATAATCTAGTCACTACTTATTTGAGCAACTAGAAGAATCCTCCAATGTAAATGCACTTTGTGTCTTTTTTGATCATTCTAGAAAAATCTCAAAGTCGGTGGTGACATTTCCCCCTCAACACCGACTTTCTTCCTTTTTCTCATATTGAGTAGTTCTCTTAACTTCTAAAACCTTCTCGAGTTGAGCCGTTTAGTAAATATTTCTGCTACTTGATCTTCACTTTTAATTTGAAGCATCTATAATTCTTCTTGTAGTACTTTTTCTCTCAGGAAATGGTAATGAACTTCCACATGCTTCTTTTGAGCATGGAAGATTGGATTTTCTGCTAGACGAATTGCAGACTGATTATCACAATAAAGTTGTACCTTGTATTTCGTAAACTGATGTAGATCCTCCATCAACTGTATGAGCCACGTACTCTCTTGAGCTATCATCGCTGCTACTCTATACTCAGGTTCAGTAGTTGATAAGGATACAGTTGGTTGTCTTTGCTGCACCAAGACACAACCCCCAATCCAAGCTTGAATATGAATCCCATCGTTGAACGACGAGTATCATGGTATCCCGCATAATCAGTATCACAGTATCCAATTATCTTAATTTCATCACCTTTATAAAAGAGACCATAGTCACCGGTATTTTTGACGTACCTCAATGTTCGTTGTACTGCTTCCAAATGAGGCTTCTTAGGTTGTTACATATATCAACGTGCTACGCCCACTGCATATGAGATGTCTGGTCGAGTTAATGTTAGGTAGATAAGACTTCAAACCAATTGTCGGTACATTTCCCCATCTTGCAGGTTCTTTCCTTCGTGGGCACACAACTTGGCATTAACTTCCACGGGTGTTGAAGTTGGCTTGCTATCTAGAATTCCGAACTTTTGTAGCAAGTCCTTCGCGTACTTATGTTGGTAGAGAAATAATCCTGCTTTGCTTCTGTCAACTTCTAATCGAAATGCTTCAGTTCTTCAAGCTCCTTCATTTGAAAATGGATTGCAAGAATTGATGAATTGCAGGTTCGTCATCGCCAGTGATGATGAGATCGTCCACATAGACCAGCACGATCGGGATCTTCTCTTCTTTTGTCTTGACAAATAAGATTGAGTCTGTATGTGTCATGACATATCCACTTCCCACCAAGAACTCAACAATTTTTCCATACCATGCCCTTGGAGCCTGCTTTAGTCTATAAAGCGTCTTTCTCAGCTTGCAAACATAATCAGGATGAGTTTTATTCTCGAATCCTCTTGGCTGGACCATATACATTTCTCGATTTAACTATTCTTGTAGGAATGCGTACTTCAAATCGCTCTGATACCACTTGTTGGATACAGAGCAACACTTGGAGTGTAATGTAATTACTTTTTATTAGAACAAAAGAGTAATTACAATGGACACTATAATCGTCAAGACTCAAACACTCAATTTACAAGACCCAAAAGCTAGACTATAGTTTTATATGTGGAACACTCTAACTCACTCTTTTGAGACACACACCTCACGTCACTCTTTTATTCTCTCTATTGAGTGTTAGTGTTAGTGTCATAGAGACAATCCTTTGTAAGGACATAATACTCAGATAATATTCAATATTGGTTTAATATTATTATTTGTTTAATATTAAATATATGGCATTGCACTAATTAGAATATTATGTTTGATTGTTTGCATCTATTCTTATCTGTGTTCCCTTGAATCATTGTTGTCATTGAGTGTGTGAGAACTCAGATGACTTAAGCATGATTCTCAAATAGTCCAAATCGAGGATCATCAAGAATGGGATATTGATGATGCAATGGAGATTGGTGTGCAATCTGCATCATACTCTTAGAGAGTGTAGTAAGATCTCACTAGCTACGAGATACTAGGTATCTCATGATGGATGCACAAATACCTTAGAGGGTATTGGTATACCCATCCGAGAAATCGTTTGATGTAGTTCCACTATATGTGTCTACAGGTGTCTCGGTTAGTGGGAGCAATGTGATACTCCTTTGACTTGAGGTCAATACGCACGCACGACATGTGTGGAGTGATGAACTTTGACCATGACCGATGCTTGCACCCTTCCATGAGTAGATATGACTTGGATTGAGTTCATCACGAAGTGCATGTGCGTGGTAGTTGAGCCAAGAAAAGGATTCATTCCTCAAAGTGGATTTAGAGGGAATACTCACCTTCTCATCATAATTGGATCAAAGTCATTGGCCAATGTACGTCAACTTGGACTTTGTGGTCAAGTGTGACATAAGTGATCAATTAGTGATTGGAGATAAAGTGATTAAGTTATTTGAATAGACACTTCATCATGTTCAAGGCTAATCGAGTATTCGTGAATGAAAGGAGGAAATCGTAATAGCCCACGTTACAGTTACAGGTAGTTGCATGTTTCTCGCAACGTACCTCATATATTGAGAATGTCTGATTTATTGACTAGGTTTCAATTAAGACCGTTAGTTTTACTAATCGCTTGATATATTAGGGTCTATAGGTCACACAACAAGTAGTTCCCTTTTACGGATTATAGTTGGTTGATTAAATGTTAAATTGGATTTAATATTTAATTTATGGAGAAGTAATTAATAATAGATTAATTTGGAATTAATTATTATTAATAATTAATTAAATTGGATTTAATTAAATAAGAATTCCCAATAATTATATTTGGAATATAATTGTAGGATTTAATGTATATGGAAATAAATCATAGAGATTTTCATATAAGGCATTTAAATCCGTAGAGATTTATATTTAGGGAATTAAATTAAAAGGAATTAATTTAATTCAAGATTAGGGTTTTATTTCCCTAATTGGGCTAGCTTAAGATTTAAGCTGGGCCTCCCTATATATACAAGCTCTTGGGAATTCACAAACAACGTTACTTCATATTTTCTCCATAAGATCTAGAGTTTGGATTTTTCTAGCAAATCTGTCTCGGGATTCAACGCTGACAAATCCGTGCAAGTCCGTAATTGGGGATTACGTGGATACCGTAGTAGAGAAATCTGCTCTCGAGTTACTTTAAGATTTCTCGTTATGATTATTGTAATCTGTTTGCAATTAATTGTTCATTGTTGGTGAACTTTAATTTCTGTTGCGCATATGATTACGTGTTTTACTTGCCTCTATTTTCCAACAGTGGTATCAGAGCTCCAGGCTCTTGTTTAATTGCATTAAAATTTGATTTTTAAATTAATTTTTTTTTATAAAATCAGTGGGGCACGGTTTATTATCAACCGCACCCCTTATTTGTTTTTGTCCCGGGTTTTCTTGTCCCCTTCGTCTTCTCCGAGGACCCTGAATTAGGGTTTCCCCCTTTTTCGTCGCCGCACTAATTCACGCGTTTTGGACCTCGGCCGACGGCGCTACGCCATGTCGCCGAAGGCCGGTGCTAGGCACCGCACCTCGTGACGCGCGCGGGAGCCCACGGCTCGACTCCCGAACTGCTCCGATCCCGTCTTGGAGGCATTGATCTTCTCCACCTCGATTCATGGTGAATCACCGCCGATTCTCTCCGATTTCGACGCTGGTCTCTTGAACGTATTTGGGGCTTGGCCGACATGCCCATCTCAACGCATTTCAAGGCGGCACATCACCGGATTCATGAAGAGTCAGTGGCGATGCGCCGCTGACTCGTTGCTTGCTTGTGCTCGTCGATCTGGTTTCGAACCAGAGATCGACCAGGGGTGCGGCACTGCGCTTACCCCTCCGTTTTGTTTGCATCGATGACGGGTCGCCCGCACGTTAGGCGTGGCGTTGGCGACCCGCGTCGGATTGCTGGCCGAACCATGTCGCGTCGCCTTGTCGACTTTGTTCGTCTTCATTTTGGACCTAGACTGCTTCGATTGTTTTGGTTCCTTGGTTGGATTGAATGGATGAATTAATTTGATTAATTGTGATGCGATTTTGATTTTGAAATTGGGTTAATTTGGTGTTTGGACTTCGAAGTGGATTCGATTTGGTTGGGTGATGGTGTAGGAGGGCTGTTTTGTAAATTCGATTTGAGGTAGGCCCTCCCGTGTAAATTTTAGAAATTGCACCTGAGCCACTAGGATTAAAATAAATAAAAATTGAATTTTTGGAATTTTATTGGATATAATTCTGAGATTAAAATTTCGGTTGGACCGAGACGATTAATTGGATTAATCAATTTTAATAATCATAAAATGAATCTTTAATGTATTTTAAATTCATTTTTAAAAGGATTTATTAAAACCCACTGTTAACTTGTTTAATCGTTTTTTAAATTAGTTAACGTTTAAGTCCGCATTACAATGGTTTGGGTAGGCGGCGCCCAATACATGTCGGACCGTGTTAAATGCTTGGGTAGACGACGCCCAATTATTTGTGAGTCCGTGTATATCATGTTTGGGTAGGCGGCACCCATAATTTCTCAAATATGACTTAGACTTCATGGATCTCGATTAAGCAATTAATACCCCGCTTTTTAAAACGTTCCTCACTAAAAATATTGTTTTTTCATTAACTTGATAAGATGTCTTCCATCGAAAATAAAAAAGTAAACCGGAGATTTTTGTTCAATGAGTACTTAAAGACCCTCGTCTTTTGCTCGGATCTACATCTAACGGGACTTTTATAGGGACATAAAAATGTCGCCTCTTGATGGTTGTAAACCAACTTAACTTTGTTTCGCTAGCCCTCGCGGGGAACAAAGGGTAAGTGACATCAGTCGAACTAGGTTCGACAAACTAGGAGTTGCAATCTGGCAATTAGTTTGGAGACCTACCAGTTATGTTGTCATAATGATCAGCCCTCGCTGGGATTATGATAGTAGTAATATGGATCCTAGTCCGTTATGATTTATATTAGATATAAATTCGTACTTTTCCGATGAGGTCGTTAAGTATGTGAAAATAATGGAAACAAAATAAATTGAAAGGCCATGTTTATTTTGATTGCTGAATATTGATCATAAGAATTATGTGTTTTAATTCCCGTTTTATTTTATTTCTCTAGGATTGTTGAAATGAATAACTTGTCATTGAGAAGCGTTTTGGAAACGAACAAGTTGGCTGGGCCAAACTTTCTCGACTGGCACCGAAACATTCATTTGGTGCTCAAGCAAGAGAAGATTGAGTACGTGTTGGACACGCCAATCCCTGCTACCCCGAAATTTGGTGCAAGAAGAAATTTGAAGCGTTAACGCTGCTATGAAAAAAAGCATCAAGAGGATGCTTCCCAGGCTCAGTGTGTTATGCTACTCGGAATGACTCCCGAGCTGCAAAGGCAGCATGAGAAGATGCTTCCCTTCGAGATGATTAAGCATGTGAAGGATCTCTTTGATTCTGAATCTCGTTCTGAGATTTATGAAGTGATGAGAGGTCTGTTTAGATGCCGATTGTCCGAGGGAGGGAAGGTTTCTCCTCATGTATTGAAGATGATAGGGCTTTGTCGAAAAACTTGGTCGTCTGGGCATTAAGCTCAAGACCAACGTTGCTGTTTATGCCATTCTTCAGTCGCTTCCCGATTCATATTCGAGTTTCGTAGTAAACTTTAATATGAATAAGACGGAATCGATCATGCCCGAGCTGCATAACATGCTCAAGACTTTTAAGTCCTCCACTGCTAAAGATCAAGTCCATTCGAATTTTACTTGCGATAGCAGCACACCTAGATTATGAGATTTGACAGATGGATGTCAAAACAGCTTTCTTTAATGGTAACATTGATAAGGAAGTGTTCATGACTCAACCTGAAGGTTTCATATCAAAACCAAAATCTAATCTTGTGTGCAAGCTTAAACGATCCATTTATGGATTGAAGCAAGCTTCTAGGAGTTGGAATATCCGATTTGATGAAGCTGTCAAATCATTTGACTTCGTCAAAAACTCGGAAGATCCGTGCATCTATCGGAAATGCTGTGGGAAGAATATTGTATTCATAGTTGTGTATGTCGATGACATACTCATTATGGGGAAACAATATCCCACTCATGCGATCCCGTGAAAGAATGGTATCAAGGACCTTCATGATGAAGGACCTTGGAGAAGCTCGCTACATCTTAGGGATCAAGATCCATAGGGATATATCCAAGAAGATGTTAGAACATCACAATCCACCTACGTAGACAAGGTGTTGAAGTGATTTGCGATGGAGAACTCCAAGAGAGGTTCTCTATCGACATGTCAAGGGATAAAGCTCTCTAAGAAGGATTGTCCTTCTACTGAAGCTGATATCCAGCGCATGAAGGATATACCATATGCATTTGCAATTGGATCCATCATATGCACGCCATGAAACATCTTAGGCGGATGTGGCCTTCGTTGTCAAAGACATTCGGGTAGATACCAATGCGAGAACTTGAGAGAACCCCCTTTGGATTCTTTGTCAAGAACATTCTTAAGTACCTCGGACGTCTTAAAGAATGCTTCGGGTCTCGGAATCCAGAGCTAGTTGCGACATTTATCTTGCCGATGAGTTTCCAATCCGATTGTGATGATTACAAGTCACAGTCGGGCTATGTCTTCGTTCTCAATGGTGGGGCGATTAGTTAGAATAGTTCCAAGCAAGATACTACCGCTGATTGAACAACCGAAGCTGAGTACATTGTTGCGGCAAAAGCTGCCAAAGAAGTTGTCTGGATAAAGCAGTTCTTTAATGAACTAGGGGTAGTTCCGAGTGCCAGCAGTCCAATAAAGTTATATTGTGACAACACTGGTGCGGTTGCGCAAGCTAAGGAACCGAGATCCAATAACAGAAACAAGCATGTACCAAGGCGTTATCACTTGATTAGAGATATAATCGCTAGAGGAGAGATATAATTAGAACGTGTCCCCACGGAGGATAATCTGGTTGATCCTTTCACCAAGGCTTTGAGCGTTCATATACACACTAGACATTTTGATGGTCTAGGGGTTAGGCATGTAGGTGATTAGCTATAGTTCAAGTGGGAGATTGTTAATGTTAGTGTCCTAGAGACAATCCTTTGTAAGGACATAATACTCAGATAATATTCAGTATTTGTTTAATATTATTATTTATTTAATATTAAATATATGGCATTGCACTAATTAGAATATTATGTTTGATTGTTTGCATACATCTATTCTTATCTGTGTTCCCTTGAGTCATTGCTGTTATTGAGTGTGTGAGAACTCAGATGACTTAAGCATGATTCTCAAATAGCCCCAATCGAGGATCATCAAGAATTGGATATTGATGATGCAATGGAGATTGGTGTGCGATCTGAATCATACTCTTAGAGAGTGTAGTAAGATATCACTTGCTACGAGATACTAGGTATCTCATGATGGATGCACAAATACCTTAGAGGGTATTGGTATACCCATCCGAGAAACCGTTTGATGTAGTTCCACTATATGTGTTCACGGGTGTTTCGGTTAGTGGGAGCAATGCGATACTCCTTTGACTTGAGGTCAATACGCACGACATGTGTGGAGTGATGAACTTTGACCATGACCGATGCTTGCACCCTTCCATGGGTAGATATGGCTTGGATTGGGTTCATCACGAAGTGCATGTGCGTGGTAGTTGAGCCAAGAAAAGGATTCATTCCTCAAAGTGGATTTAGGGAGAATACTCACCTTCTCATCATAATTGGATCAAAGTCATTGGCCAATGCACATCAACTTAGACTTTGTGGCCAAGTGTGACATAAGTGATCAATTAGTGATTGGAGATAAAGTGATTAAGTTATTTGAATAGATATTTCATCATGTTCAAGACTAATCTAGTATTCATGAATGAAAGGAGGAAATCGTAATAGCCCACGTTACAGTTACAGGTAGTTGCATGTTTCTCGCAACGTACCTCATATTTTGAGAATGTCTGATTTATTGACTAGGGTTCAATTAAGACCGTTAGTTTGACTAATCGCTCGGTATATGAGGGCCTATGGGTCACACAACAAGTAGTTCCCTTTTACGGATTATAGTTGGTTGATTAAATGTTAAATTGGATTTAATATTTAATTTATGGAGAAGTAAATTAATTATTATTAATAATTAATTAAACAGGATTTAATTAAATAAGAGTTCCCAATAATTATATTTGGAATATAATTGTAGGATTTAATGTATATGGAAATAAATCGTAGAGATTTTCATATAAGACATTTAAATCCGTAGAGATTTATATTTAGGGAATTAAATTAAAAGGAATTGATTTAATTCAAGATTAGAGTTTTATTTTTCTAATTGGGCTAGCTTAAGATTTAAGCTGGACCTCCCTATATATACAAGCTCTTGAGAATTCACAACCAACGTTACTTCATATTTTCTCCATAAGATCTAGAGTTTGGATTTTCCTAGCAAATCTGTCTCGGGATTCAACGCTGGCAAATCCGTGCAAGTCCGTAATTGGGGATTACGTGAATCTTAAGTAGTAGAGAAATCGCTCTCGAGTTCTTGTAAGATTTCTCGTTATGATTATTGTAATCTGTTTGCAATTAATTATTCGTTGTTGGTGAACTTTAATTTTCGCTGCGCATGTGATTACGTGTTTTACGAGCCTCTATTTTTCAACATTGAGCAATCACTTACTCACACTAACAACAAGTTAGGGGATACCTTATTTTTATAGGTTACAATGTCGGTAGTATCAACCGACATACTACCACTTTTGATTTGCTAGAATAAGCTAGCTAGTTCTATAATATTTTAGTTTTGCTTACAAAATTTGACTTTTCTAATACTAGTTTAAAGTTGGTGAAATAGCCGATAAAGCATATATTAGAATAACCTAGTCACTACTTATTTGAGCAACTAGAAAAATCCTTCTCCAATGTGAATGCACTTTGTGTCTTTCTTGATCATTCTAGAAAAGTTCCAAAATCGATGGTGGCATTTTTCAATATATAATAGTATAGTGATTTCACCCACAGTAGCGTTGGCCCCTCGATAGCGTATTGTGCAATCGCGGGATATATTCAAGTAGCAACTATGTTGCTCGGACTCTCAAAAATGGAAGAGTACCCGTGTCCATCAGAATTGCAAACATGAATCTGGTGTGGGACACGATCGAATCCTTCACTTTTCCCCGTGGACTCGGCGGTTTTAGCCACTCTTCTCACCAAACATGGCGACATTGGATGGGATGCTTTGGTGAAACAGAGGAGATGAATCGGGGATAAAGTCTAAAAAGAAGAAGAGGAGAGGAAGAATCGTAGACTAATTACTTTACTTTATTATATCTTTACTTAAAATATTTCCACATCCGTGATCATTTTCATTGGTCGTGGCATCTAGCCTAGCCACATCTCAGGTCATTTTTATTGACCACAAACAGATCCTCCTTGAGGAACCACGCAAAAAATATAGCATCATAAGGCAAAACAACAACATTGTTTGTCACCTCTTAAAATCACTACTCGAGAACTTCTCGAATTTCTCATCATGATCATGTTGGAATATAGAGGCACGTAAACACGTAATACATGCGCAGCGGAATTAAATAGTTCACCAACAACGAACAGTTAATTGAATAATCAAGAACGAATAACCATAACGAGAAATCTTACAGTAATTCAATAGCAGATTTCTCAACTACGGTATCCACGCAATCCCCGTTGGCAGATTTGTACAGATTTGCCAGCGCTGAGTCTAAGACGGAATTTACTAGGAAAATTCCTATTCTAGATTTTAAGGAGAAACTAAGTTTCTTGTTGTAGTAAATAATGAATCCCGAGAAGTCATATATATATGGAGAGACTGACGTAAATTTTAAGCCATCTTTATTAGGAACATAATTCCTAATCTTGCAAAACAAATCTCAAAGATATGTTTTTCCCTACGGATATTTTCCTACAATAATATTCCATAGTATTATTTTGGGATTCCTATTTAATTAAATCTAATTTAATTAAACAGTAATAATAATTAATTCTAAATTAATATATTATTAATTCTTCATAAATTAAATACTAAATCCAATTTAATATTTAATCAACCAACTATAATCCGTACACGGGAGTTACTTGTTGTGTGACCCATAGGCCCTCATATATCGAGTTATTAGTCAAACTAATGGTCTTAATTGAACCCTAGACAATAAATCAGACGTTCTCAATATATGAGGTACGTTGCGAGAAACGTGCAACTACCTGTAACTGAAACATGGGCTATTACGATTTCCTCCTTTCATTCACGAATTATGTCACACTTGGCCTCAAAGTTCAAGTTAACGTGCATTGGCCAATGACTTTGATCCAATTACGATGAGAAGATGAGTATTCTCTCTAAATCCACTTTGAGGAATGAATCCTATTCTTGGCTCAACTACCACACATATGCACTTCGTGATGAACTCAATTCAAGCCATATCTACCCATGGAAGGGTGTAAGCGTCGGTCATGGTCAAAGTTCATCACTCCACACATGTCGTGCGTATTGACCTCAAGTCAAAGGATTATCGCATCGCTCCCACTAACCGAGACACTCGTAGACACATATAGTGGAACTACATCAAACGGTTGCTCGGATGGGTATACCAATACCCTCTAAGGTATTTGTGCATCCATCGTGAGATACCTAGTATCTCGTAGTAAGTGAGATCTTGCTACACTCTCTAAGAGTATGATGCAGATCGCACACCAATCTCCATTGCATCATCAATATCTCATTCTTGATGATCTTTGATCGGGGCTATTTGAGAATCATGCTTAAGTCATCTGAGTTCTCACACACTCAATGACAGTAGTGATTCAAGGGAACACATATAAGAACAAATGCAAACAATCAAACATAATATTCTAATAAGTGTAACGCCATACATTTAATATTATATAAACAATAATATTAAACCAACACTGAATATTATCTTAGTATTATGTCCATACAAAAGATTGTCTATAGGACACTAACACTAACAGATCAAACATGGTCTAGATCGTAATTAGCCATCATTTATAATCCGATCAACAGTTTCACATACAACATTATCATTCTTATCACTAATCAATTATTCGTTTTGCGATTGTTGTGACAGTAGTGATAAATAATGATTTACAAATGCAACAAATGTAAATGAAAAAATACAATAAAGGATTACAATATCTTGATCTTTAAATTTGAAATGGAAACCACGACCCAAACAAGAACGATGAACTGGTTACACGATCTGGTTACACCAAATCAAGGGAAACCTTTTACCCGCAAAACAAATACGCCCCAGGTAGTGCTCTCGGATTCGGCGTAACATTTTCAAAGGTGAAACGATGTACGTCTCTTTTCGTGCAACATCGCAAGACAAGGGGAAAAATGTTTGTTAAGGACAGTATTTTAGGGGTGGTTGTGTTTTAAGGACAATAGTTTCAATGACTTGGAAATGTTTTAAAATATATAAATGTAGGACAATTTGTTTTAAAATATGTAAATGTAGGATATGTTATGCTTGGTTTTTATCTACTCAGTTAAACAATAATTATTGTGAAATGTGTATGCTAAAGGCAATCGAAACAGGGAAAGGGACAAAGAAGTTAGTGATCCGGTTCGTCTTTGGAATCAAACTACGTCCAAGGGGTCAAGCGAGGAGAGGATGTATGTATATGCCTAGAAGTATAAGTTGTTCGGCACATTACGAGGAGGTGGCGTGGTGGACTATTTATATTTATGACTCCACCCTTTTGTGGGAATTTACATAAGGAATAATGCCTATGAAAGGGCTACAATATCGGGAACCATTAATCCCACCTTGAATGCCAAAAATCATCCATCTTTCGCCAATGCCGTGGGAGCGGATGTGGAGGGCGGATTAGTGGTGTGTCGAGTATCATTGACCACGTGAAGCTATATAATTCTGTTGGTCTTGGTCGCTCCGACTTGAGGATATAAAGCGGAAATCGCATTGCGACTTTGACTGCCGACTACCGAGGTTGGAGCCTTTGCGACTTGAAGGTTTGGTCTTTGGGAATTACGTGGGCTGATCCCTTGGTCCCTTGCCGAGGTTGCTTCATGCGGTCTTTGTTGGATTGTTTATGATCGCCCGTGCCCGGGAGGGAGGTCGGGTTTATCCATGCTACAACAATTGTCCCTCAAGTTGAAGTCTCTTTGTTTAGAAGGGACTCGCTCGACACATGGACTAAATCGACTCGCGACCATCCGACTGGAAAGTCTCCTATGAGCTTTTTACTATCGAGGCGGTGAAAAGTCACCCTCGATAATCTGAATCGTCGCGTCGGACTTCCCTCGATCTCGGGGATTGAAATGATATCGTGCCGGGATGATGGCGTAAAAGTCGCCATTTCATCAATAAGATGCCGTAGTGGATTTCACACGAGCCCCTCGCATCTTTTTATTGCTAGGGGGCCGAAGTTTTGGCTAATTTCATTTTGGCCCCTCTCTTCTTCCGATAAATAGGCGGGAATTAGATTTTGAAAATATATTTCTGCGATCTTCTTGCGAAAAGAATTTCCTCAAGATACTCTTCCGGTTCTTTCTCCTTCCACGGAAGCGCATTTCGTGTCCCTGGCGGAATTAATCACAGTAAGCACTTTTGGTGCCCTCTTCAAATTTATGAATTCTAGCGTTTTCAAATCCCATTTTGCCTCTCAGCCCATGGTGGCTTCCTCCTCTTCTGAGGATGACATCCCTATTGCCCTACGTCGCCACCGATTTTCTGGCTCCGCCACCGGGCATGTGGGTGAAAGTTCATTGGCTAGGGTTATAGGCGGCGTCCCGGGAGGGCGATGCGATGATGACGGGTGGATAACCGATTTACGGAAGAATTGGCGAAATTACCCATCTTCCCCGTTGGATGTTAATCTCCGTTTCATCCCATAGGAGCGATTAGTCGTCAATGTCATACATCTTGGTTTCGGATTTTAGGGCTTATGAACGAGTTTCAATTATGATCTGTATTTTAATTGAGCTCCGTCTGACAATGACTGACCAAGGCATACCACAAGTCGGGTCGACTCTCTCATTCCTTGCGTCGGATAAAAGATACCCGTCCGTGCTCTCCCGTCGGTATGTGCGGGGACTTCATCGCATGTACAAGGTGCCCCGGGATGTGCATTTTATGGGCGACTCCGGACGAAAGTCCCGTCGGCCTCCTAAAGAATGATTCTTTGTGAATAAGTCTTCATGTCGGTCGGTGATTCGATTTCCATTGCACCCGGCCATTTCCCATCTATTTGGCGGCTTTGGAATGTGAGCCCTCACGATATCACCCCCAATGGGTGGAGTTACATCATCTCCACCATGGTCCGTTTTTGGGGCGGGCGGGCTGAAAAAATTGCCTAATCCGGAGAGATATCTCACGTGATGTCGCTTTGTTGTTTCGGTCGGGAGGCTATCCTTATTTGTCTTGACTACCGTAGAGGCAAAGAGCTCGTGGTGGGATTCGAATAAGGTTGTGGTGGCACAGAAATGGTGGTTTGTAGGAGGAGCACGAGTCGGTGGCCCTTCCAAAGACCTTATCCATTAGAGTTCCTACGGATTATGCAATCCATGTTGAGAATGGTACTTCACCTTAATATTTTTGTGCTCAATTGTCTTGATCTAATTCTTTTCTCGTCTTGCGGTGTTTGCGCCCGACCTTCGAGCTATATTGGGACTTTCTCGAGGCGTTCAAGGAGGTTCAGACACCCCCTAGTGGCGAGTAGCGTTAATTCTTTGAACTCCGAGCTTGACCGGGCTTGCAAGGCGGTTCGGAGGTGATAATTCTACCCTCGCCCTTGAGGATTCCCTGTAAGTCTGGCCGCATCTTTTCAAGTATATTTACCGCCAATTTCGCTAAAGGTTGTTTTTATGTTAGATCAGGATATCCGATCTCGTAATCTGACCCCTGCCTTTGAGATGGCCTCATGACCTCAATCATACTTCGGCTCCATGAGGCGTCGCTCACTTCTTGCCCGCCCGGGGACATTCGATTCAGACTCCTCCCCCTACTCAAGCAAAAGGCAAGAAGAATTTCCCGAACCCGCCCTTTGTGGTACGGTGGCGACCTCGAGGGCGTGAACGAACTCGACCTTGACCGATCCCGTTAAGTTGGGGTGCTTTGGAAGGGTGACTCGGCAAACACCTTTGGAAGGCTTCTACCGGGAGGAGATCCCATCAGGAGGACGATTCTGGATTGGTTGGGATGAGGAGAGGATCAGAGGTAGGCCGTTTTCAACTCTTTAATTTACCTCAAAATCGGGACCAAACTTAATATATTTGTTCCTCCTTGTTGTAGCCAGAGCCGACGGCCAAAGAAGTTCTCACCAAAGAGGTGCTGGCTTCGAGATCCCCGATTCCCCACGTTGGAGGGCACGCAGGAGACCTGCTCGCCATTGAGCGGATTTATGACGAACGTCTTGTGATGGACGTAGACGATGATGATTCTCCGCCTGCCGCCAAAAAGTCACGGGCAACATGTATTCGCTGATGTCCACTCCTTGGCCGCCCTCTACATGGAAAAAACGTCATACCAATTCGAAGCTTGAGCTCTCCAAACCAGAGAAGGCCGCGTGATGACCTCCGAGCAAGCGAAATCACCGATACCCTTTATGAGGTAAGAAACCGGAGGTTGCTAAGGCCGACTTAAACAAGAGGGCCTTGGAGCTCGAGGGCCACCGGGGAAGTTCAGAGACCGCTCGTGGCGAGAAGGAGAGGGTCGCGACCGGATGCAGCAAGTGATCCCACAGGATGTAGAGGCTCTGGGGAGAAGTTGGCTAAAGATGAACACTTTAAGCGTGTCAAGAGCGTATCTTAACCGGCGCATGTACGCGGTTACTTGGGTGCTATCCGAATCATTCGGGCGGGTTAACCCCGCTGCCGACCTCTCGACATTGTGACCGAGTTATTTCGCCACGCGACTTCCCCACCTCCGAGCATTGTGCTGAGATTAAAGATCTGGAAGATCTGGGCATTGATTTGTCCTTAGCACCTAATCGAGTCGGATCGCACCCCACTCCCGATCGGATGAGACCTGTTACGGGAGACTCGAAAGGTCCTCGAGACTCGGTCGGATGAGGTGGGGCATGAAATGAGGTCGCCGATGTCCGGGCGCTCATAAGAGCAAAGTTAACGGGCTCTAGGGGAGGTGTTTACCGACCAAGATCTGGGGCCGCCTGTCTACATCGGTGTTATTCAAACAACAATTAGGTGGAAATGACCTTTGAACATAGTCGATTAGTCTTCTTGATGGGATTCTTGATCGTTCTTAAGAATGATGTCATCAAGAATCGATAAGAAAAAAGGAGATTGAAGTTCTTGAACCCCATCTCAACAATACTTTTGATCGGTATGCCTTAAAAGACGGAAGTAAATGCGCGATCTTGGATATTGGGTTGTAGTAAAACATCGTAAATCGAGTTATCATGATGTATCTTGGTTTCCGCTTGATGTAATCTAGCCTTGAACTCTTATAATGTCTTGATCTTGGGCTTGTTGTCATTAATGAAATCTTCCTTTTTCTTTCCTTCGTTTGTGCCGACTTGATTTTCCTTATCGATTATAATCTGTCGTATGTTCATTCGTCTTATTGGCATTGCGATTTTTAGATTGAACCTCACTTAGTCGTCTTATAAAGTTAGGGGAGGATCACACCGCTAGGGGTGGTGATCTCGCCCATAAATATGTCGAAAAGTCATTCCGGGAGGTCGATGTTTCATCTATCGACCTCGCAGGTTTCGCTTTCTGAAGGTGTGAAAAGAAAATTTAACTCATTATTATTGACTACTTTGAAAGTTTACAAGTACTTTGGCCTCGACCCTCTTGATAATATCTCTTGGATGAGATGTGTTCCAATCACGGGCCGGAGTGCCATCTGGGTTCTCGAGCTCGTATGCCCGATTGGATAATACTCGGCGACCTTGTATGGTCCTCCCGGTTTGGTCGAAAGTTTCTTTGGTTACTTGAGAGTCTTCTTGAGGACAGTCGCCTTCTTTGAATTTTGAAGTCGACTTTAGAGTTGTAGTATTTTTTGATTTGTTGTTTGTATCTCGCATTTGGGATATTTGCCTCTAATCGCTTCTCTTGAGCAAGTCTAGGTTTACGGCGAGGCCTCATCGTTCTTGATCGTCGCGATCTGCGAGGTTACGAGTTTGGAATTTGACCTCTGCTTGGTCTGTTGCTTTTCGAGCGAATGCCATCGAATAAGGGGTCTCTCTGTCGAATTTCGTAGTCGTTCTGTATGACCACGATCATCCGTAACTTCCTTTGGCCCCTTCCTTTTCTCCTCAATCTTGGTTTTGAGTGTGCTTGATGATCTTGTTCACAACCGACTTGACCGATTTGTTGAGGGTGATAAGGGTAGAAAAACTTGGTGATTTTCCATTTTACGAAGAAATTATCGATCTTGTGACCATCGAATCGCTTTCCCATTATCGGATATAATTGCTTAGAGGCGAATCTGCCGGATGATGTTTCGCCATATGAATTTGATGGCGTGATCTACGATCTATGGTCGCTGAAAGCCTGACCCTCGACCCATTTTGTGAAGTAATCTCTGCGACTAGGGCGTATTTGGTGAACAAAATTTTGTTGGTAATGGCCCGATGATATTTATCCCGAACTTCACAAAAGGCAAGGCCGAGGATCTTTGGTGAGTTCCTCGGTGCGACCTTGATTGATGGTGCGTGTATTTGACATTTGTGGCATTTCGATCGCGAAAACAGGGCATCGGCCTTTAAAGTTGGCCAATAATACCCTCTCTGTCTCGTCTTATATGTGACGACTGCCTGGCATGGTTTCGCATACCCCGTGAATATCTTGCAGGGGATAGCTTGCCCTTTGAGGGGGTAACATATCGTTGCGATGGTATGTTGAAGCCTCGCTTATATATTTCGTTACCAACCAATGTACCTTTCTTGCCCTTAGTTGCAATTGCTTTTCTGAATTATGTCGGTTGGTAATGCCCGGTCATAAAGTGATGGATTATGGGGTAATCCGGCTTAAACTTCGAATTAATAGTGGGGCGGATTTGTTGTGTTAAGAATGGAGGGTGGGAGAGTTTTTGTGATGGTGACATCCCTCATCGACTCGGGAGTTCACATCCTTGGTACTAGCTTGATGTAGATTTGTTCAAATTTGGGGAAAAGTGCTTTGATGACCTCTTGGTAGGCCGAGGCATCCATTTCGTCTAAGACCTCGTCTCCCCGATGTCTGGCGTCTTCTGAGCTAGGAATCGGTGTGTACTTGAAGTCGCTTGATTCCCATTCTTGCGAGACATTTCTAAATCGTTGATCGGTAACTTCATATTCGGCCTCATTGTTGGTGGTGGAAATCGAAAGTGGTGGCATTCTAAAAAAGAAATCTGTTGGGAAATATGTATTATTAGTTTTGATGGAAGTTCAAAATAGGTTGTAATAGGACGGTCGGACCTTTTAATTTGATGACTTAGAATCAGATTAAGATGACCAATTTGAAATGTATAGATAGGTGATGTAAAGATAGGTCACATATTGAGGAACTCAATATGTATAGGTCGAGTCGAAGTGTCGGATGACCCGGATAAGGTCGGATGATCGTAAGTAAGAACAAATCGGAAGATAAGAAGTTAAAAGATCGGTGAAGGCGAGAAGACATTTGAAGACTCGGATGAACTCGAAGACTCGAGATGAACACGAAGACTCGGATGAACTGAAGACTCGGATAAACTGAAGACTCAAGAACAAACCTTAAGACTTCGATTATGGTGAAGACATCGAGGCTCGAGTCACTGAAGTTCGAGAAGACTACGAGTAAGACACGAAGACCTATATCACGAGTCTCCGCATATTGTGCTAAGACAATCTGCATCGGAAGACTTCAACAAAGGTAGACCCGATCATTTATTTGATCAAGTCGACTCACACCGGTGTCAATCAAAAAGATACACCGGACAAATTTAATCTTCTACAAAAGGAATATCAATCGTCTAACGGACAAATTCTTGAAGTGCGTACCGAAACTCTCAAGGAGAAAGCGACACGCACAAAAAAAGTCGACATTACGGGATTCGTGGCTGCGGACATAAACGGGCGCTAATGATGCTTTACGGCCACGCCGATATTCGGAGCACGTCACAATCATATCCTACAACCTACCTAATATAGCCCAAAATTCAAATTGCTCTCCAACGGCTCTTTGATTTCGAGGTTTATAAAATGGGATTGCTCGTCAAGAAAGAAAAAGGACCAATACATGAACTATTGAGCAAAGCGGAACAACAATATTCCATGAAATTATCAAGAAGCAAATTCAAGAAGAATTTTCGCTCGAAGAACACCATATTTGAAGATTATTCTTAGAGTGTTCATCCCATAGTTCTTAGCAAGAAATCTTATCCACTAGCTTTTGGCTACCTAAAACACCAGGATAGATTTCCAGTTGGAACCCTCAAACATTCTTTACCCAAACACAAAGTTAGGTTAAGTTTGTCACCGCAAGATTTCAGACTAGGGTTTCTAGTTTCTGATTTCTAATCGGTTGAGTGTGAACTCAATAAATATCTGTTGGGTGTTGGACTAACACAATAAACTAAGTCAAGTAGGTTAAGTTGGTGCCCCTGTGTTAAGGGAAGAGTGGACGTAAGGCGGGTTTTAAATGCGAACCACTATAAAAGTCTTGTGTGCATTTACTTGCTTTCTTATTGCTTTACACTATTCACACAACTGAGTTTAAAAGCGCATACATATTCTAAGTTAAGCTCGATCTGCCAAGCCAAGCGGTGATATGATCGAGTTGACACCTTAGTCATTTGGTTGAAAAACCGACTTGAGAATCGAATTGATAAACCGGTTTTTCACACGGGTAAAACAAGCTTCCGCACTCTCAGTTAAACCGCGGATATCAAACCCGATCTACCCTCGGGCACTCAAGAAGATTGAACATCGATCAAACCGACTCACTAGCACTCGATCGCAATCACCAATCACGCGATCTGATCGAAAAAGTTTTAGAAGTCTATTCACCCTCCCTCTAGACTTCTACCCTCCACAAAACCGGATTCGGGACCTACAAGTGGTATCGGAAGCGGTGGTTCTACGGACTTTGGCTTTGAGTATCATCGATTCTTGAGGAAGAATCTTTGTGGTCATTTGAACAGATCTTGAAAAACCATTTTCAAAACTCATTCGTTTTCAAAATCACTCAGCATGGATAATACCTCTGGTATGTATCATGATCTGCCTAAGCTTTCAATTGATGAGTATGCAGTTGGACTATATACATGTCGCGATCATCTTGGGATCGATATAAGCGGCGAGAATGATGGAAGTCATTGAGCGAGGACCCATCATCATATATCCACGACAACCCGGCGGTTGTAGGAGATCCGAGATCATGCACGGGAAGTCTTGTATGAAAAAAGCCCGATACGATAGATGCGAGAAGAAAGAAAGTTGTATACTCTAGATACAATCGCCGGTCGTATAATCATGAAGGCGATGGATAAAGTCACCAAGGAAGATAAAGTATCTCTGGCTGCCGAAACAAATGTGGGATACTCTTTTTTGAGATGTGTGAAGGTAATGATCGAGATCAAAACTGACCGACTACAAATTTGAGGCGGTGAAGTTTGAAAAGCTCAAAAATCTTACCCTAACGAGACCATCAACGAGCTCGATGGGAGGATCACCATGTCGATAAATAATTTCACGAGAACTTGGAAGAGATGTGGGACAAAGACATCACCTACAAAATCCTAAGATCTCTCACCAAGAAATGGGACATGAAGGTCAAGATAATCAAGGATTGCCAAGACATTTGAAGATGAAGCCAAGTAACTTGTTCCTAAGCCTTAAAGCCCATGAGTTCGATTTAATCGAAATGAACAGCAGATGATGAAGAAGCGCTTCTTGAAGCCTCAACCTCCACATCTAAATCGATTTGCATTCAAAAGCAACCCGGCCGAGAATCAAAGGCTTTGAACACATTGGAAACATCATAAGCAGCCCGAGCAGATGGCTCGCTTGCCGAAAACTTGAAAGATCAAATATTCAACTTGGTAAGTATCGCAGATTCTACAAGGATTATCAAGAGCGAAGGAGCGAGAGGCCAACCGGACAGATCACGAAAGATCGGATCGGGCGACCGAAGGGACCACGGAGATGATAAAAAGAGATGATCGGTCGGATGAGAGAAGAGATACGAATCGACGAAGGAGTTGATTCTTATCGAAAGGAAAGTCACGGACAGATCATCTGGCTGCGGAGTGACTCATCTGGCAGAGGAAGTTCCGTGAGGCGTGGATCATGCTTCAATCGCTTGAAACCGTGTCTTCTGACTCGAACGCGGACTGACTCCCGAGAAAAAAGAAAAAGCGGAACAAAAAGAGCTACGCTCAAAGACAGAAAGTTCTGGTAGCCGACACATCGGGGAATTGATGATTCCTATCGCCGAGGACTCTGGCTACTCATCTAGAAGATTTATGTCGATAAGCGATCTTGTTGCTTTTCGAGCAGAGGAAGATCGATATTCTCTCTTCGGATGATGATGAAATCTGCTGATGGCCAGGAGGAAGACCAATCTGGAGGTAACTTCCAAACCTTATGCTTTTTCAATTTCCACCTGCTATTATTAGCACACTTTTTGGGAGAGATTGACTTGCGGCTCTACTACGAGCAATTGCTTGATGACCTCTCGATCGCAATGAGACACTTATACTGATAGTGGAAATTTGGAAATGACAAGCTAAGGATCGAGAAATAATCGACTTGTTAAAAAAAATTTGTCAATAAAAGCTCTTGGCGGAAATCGGTAAAAACCGCCGGAAGGATGGCGAGGAACTTAATGTTACGAAAGTTAAACTTCGATGGGAAAGCGAATCAAAGATCACTAGCAATCAACAAACGACAAGTCGATGATTTCAAAATCCTATAAGCTAAATTTGATGAGCTATTCCACTACATGAGAGTCTAAAATCTCATCGAGGATAGTTTGCCAAGAAAATAGAGGTTTTCACGAAGTCATTAAAAACCGATTCAAGAAATGAACACCTATTTTCGAACGCGGACTAACAAGAAGGAATTGGGTATGAGAATCCTTATACATCCTCAAAAGCCCCGTTTGGTTCACTTGAAGGGTGTAATCAAACGAGTCTCTGACAAAAGATACACAAAAAACTAAACATGTATCGATAAGGAAAAAAAGACTACTTTGAGCAAGTAAGGCAAGTGCCTAATGTCGAAAGGGAAAGAAATGGACCCCAATCGATTAAGCATCGGCCGAGAATCAACGAGAAGAATCCGGTTCTTGAAAAGAAACTCAACGAGATTATGTATCGGAAGAAGACAACTGTAAAAAGGAAATCTAATCTGAGACCCAATCAAGGTCAAGCGCCTAATAAGCAAGCTATATGTAAGCAAAAAAACCATCTATGCAAGAAGATATGAATCTTTCGATGGTAGCGGTCAGACCTACCCTTATAACCTGAGATCTAGGGCCTTTCGACACCGAGCCACCTTGGATTAAAAAGAAGACAAAATATAAAGAAAAAAATCCCAAGTCTTGTAAGTCACCCAAGGCTCATAATAATAATCATACTAATCGAGAAAGCATATAAAGAGGCGTATGATTATGTTGATATGTATGGGAGACAAATCGGACCTTCTAATCTATCGATTTTTCATAGAAGTGCTCTATTTGTGTGGATCCCTAAGTCCACCACTAACCCCGAGGACCCAATTCAAAGGGGTACCTAAAGCCTAATTCGATTGCAGTTCGTGGGGATGGCCAACAAAGGAGGTGCACAAGCAACTATCTCTGGGTACATCGATAGTGGATGCTCAAGGCACATGAGAAGCAAACATCTCCTTAGCTCTTACAAAGAATAAGAAGGCCCCGTGTACTTTTCGGTGATGATAACTTTGGTTTTACCAAAGGATTCGGAACCTAGAGAATGATGATGTACAAATAATTGGAGTCTCAGATGTCGAAGGATTAAAGCACAATCTTCTATCGAAGATTACAATTCTGCGACCGGATTCGGCGTTGAGTTCTCGGCGACAAGTGTACGATAAGGAATCGAGCTACTCAACAAATCTTGCTACTTGGTTCAAGGAAAGGCACGATCTACACAATGATTGGGAGCAGTTGCCCAAGAAAATGCATGCTTAATTGTTAAGAGTTCCAAAAGTAGCGAGTTGGCTCTTGCACAAAAGAATGAGTCATCCGAACTTTAAGACTCTTAACAAGATAGCTAGGGTGCTTTTTGGTTGAGGGACTTCGAATGAGATATTCTCCAAAGATCGGACGTGCCGCATGTCGGGAAGGAAAACAAGTCAAAGCCTCATTCAAGGGAATACGAGCAAAGATCAATGAAATCTTTAGAATCGCTCCATATGGATCTATTCGGGACCCGATTACACGGTCGGTCTCGATGAATTTAAATATACTCTAGTAATCGTGGATGATTATTCCAAGTTTACTTAGGTTGTATTCTTATACAAGAAGAACGAGACAACGACAAAAGATACCCGATTGCTCAAGAAGCTACAAAACGAGAAGGGTGTCAAGATAGTAAAAATCGGATCGGATAAAGTCTGAGTTCCCAATTATTTTATTCTTGATTTTTCATCGAAGTTTGTATACATCATGAAACGCCCGCAAGAACGCCCACAACAAAATGGAGTAGCGAGCGGAGAAACAGAACTCTCAAAGGAAGCCGCCGCACTATGTTAGTTGAACATGACGACACCAAAGCCGTTTTTACGGGCGGAAAGCGATCAACCTTGCATGCCGTTTTCGAAGCGGATGGTCTCTAACTAAGACTCGCTTCAAAACACCTTATGGTATGTGGAAGGCGAGAAAACCCGTGTTTCATACTTCCATGTTTTTGGGTATGAGTGTTTCATTCACAACAATGGGAAAAATCTCGGTTGAAGACTTTTGAGGCCAAATCGAGATGAGGGGCATATTCTTAGGATATTCCTCATCCAACCCAAAAACTTTCGGGGTTTACAACAAGCGAACTCTAGTTGTGGAAGAAACACCCCATGTGGTCTTTGATGAGACATCTTACGAACAAAGAAAGGCGCCCGAGAACAAGCCATACCAGATCAAGCAGATTTACGTCTGGAGAAAATGGATCGACTAAGCATCAAGGAGAAAGAACTTTGAACACGTGGCGATTGTACATCCCGAACTTGATCTTTGGCGATTCAACAGTCCAATCGAGACCTAAGATGCGACAATCGCCGATTGAAGAAAACATTGGTGAGCGATATCAACCCAACTCCATCCGGTTCGGGGGAACTCGGTTCCTATGAGCAGACATCGGCACATGATGAGTCCAACATCGGTGAGACATGTTCTTATCAAGTGGATCATAATTCCGCACCACTCCCAATCACTAGTAATGAACTACTATCGAAGTGGATGATGTTCTCCAAGCAGACTTAAATCGGAATAGAAGGACACGGATTACCGATCATCAACCGATCGATTATCGGAGACCCATCGATAGAGTCAAAACTAGACATCGAGTTGGTGAAAGTGCCATGCTCTTTGTTGTTATCGTCGTCCTGAAGGAACCAACTACGAGTGAGAGGAAGCTCTACAAGACCCTTGGTGGATTCTAGCCATGGAAGAGGAATGGAAAAGTTTGAGAGGAATCAAGTTTGGAAATTGGTGGACGCCACCCAACTCATCAAGGCGTGATTGGCACGAAGTGGGTATTCAAGAACAAAGAGAGATGAGAATAATGTCATAACCGGAATAAGGCAAGACTTGTTGCAAAGGGGTATTCACAATCGAAGGAATGATTATGATGGACGCTGGGCCGTCCTTCCATTTAAACCATTAATTTGTTTACGGCATATCTTTGCCCTGAGAGGGTTCATTATTATGTCGGATGGATGTAAAAGTGCATTCTTAAGCGGGTACCTAGCGAGAGGAAGTTTATGTCGAACAACCTCCGGGCTTTGAAAAAGGCAACCAAGTGTCTTAGATTTAAGGAAAGCTCTTTGACGACTGTAATAAACTCCTCGAGCTTGGTATGATATACTCTCTTCCGGTTCTTGATAGGCAAATGGGTTCACTAAATAAATAGTGGATAGAACCTTATTCGAGAATATAAGATGGAGAAGATATTACGATGGTTCATTTTCGTGGGCGACATCATCTTGGGATCTCCCAACAAGAAGTTGTGTGTGAAGTTAAAACAAATTGATGCAAGGAAGTTCGAGATGTCCATGATGGGTCGGATGAATTACTGCGGGATTACAAGTCAAGCGGTATAGAAGGGATTAAATTCATCCGGCGAAATACCCAAGGAATCTCTTGGCAAAGTTTGGAGTTCAACATTGCGAGAAGCGAATTCCATGATGGCCGGGTTCAAGATGGATCGGATGATGAAGATGGTCAAAAAGTTAATCGGAAAAATATAGGGCTGATTGGATCTTCTTATACATTGCCGGCCAGACGGAACTTATCGCACTGCGATGGGTGTATATTGTGCGGATTCAAAGCAAATCGATGAAAAGCCACAGAAAGCCGGTAAGTTGATTCTCAGTATCTGAAGAATTTGTCAAACCTTGGTTTATTTTACCCGTCGATGATAATCTAGAGCTTAGTGGGTATTTACGATTACGGAGGTTGCGAGAATCGACCGGAAGTCAACCTCGGGTTCATGTCGGTTTACGAAATAAAAAGCGATCTCTTGGTTTTGAAAAGCGAGACGCCGGTTAGAGACATCTACTCTTGAAGCGTAAATATATGGCTGCCCGAAGCATTGTTGTCCCAAGCTAGCTGCAGCTAAGTCGGCGGTGAGGGATTACAACATCGTAGCTAAGCGTACCTATATTACATGTGATAATGTAGTGCTATTCGATAACTTCGAGAATCTATTCTCATCTGAATCTGAAGCATGTGGATATACGACACCATTTATCGAAGGATCACGTTGAAAAGAAGAATGTCGAGGATGGAAAGAACCATCTTGATAAAGCGAAAAAATGATATTTTAACTAAACGCTGGGCCGAGATCGATTCGAAGATTTATGCAAGCGAGCTTGAGCTTCACGGATCTCGGAGAAAGTGCACCAATCGATTAGTGGTTTGAATCTCGGGCAGTTGGTTAAAGACTAACTAGTTAAGAAATCGAGTTGAGTTAGGAATCTCAAGCGATGGGCATTTCGGGCGAGCGATCGAAGTTGATAAGGAAGCGGTCGAAGAATTAGATAAGTAGCCAATCTGAAGTTGAGCGAGGGTAGATGGGTTAGAGACATATCGATTAGGGGGTGATCGATTGGAAAGTTACGCTTTATAGAGTCGATTAGTACGATTCGACAAGCAAGAGTCAGTAAAAGCTCTGATCTTGAGTAGAATAAACCTTAAACAATGGAATATGAGAATTTTCATTGTTATTACAGGGCCGGGAGAATTCGGTTACAAGTTACAGTGATATCCTGACTCTGAGTGCTACCTTGTTATCTTGATGGTAGCCACACCAAGTACAAGAACCCCGGTCATGTAACCTCTCCTTCCGGAAAGAGAGTTAGTGTAGGTATCAATCGAAGAAGTCGAGGAGAGGCTTCTAGAATCTTGGCTTAAAATCTAAAAGCTTGGAGTGAGGAAGCGAAGGCTGGAAAGATATCTCAAGCAGGGAGACCTGGGGCAGTGATAAATCAATGGGCTCATTTGTTAAATGAGACCTGATGCCCACAGGTTTTTGATCCACAGATCAGCGGACACCCAGTAATAGCATCTAAAATGAGTTTGACCATGAAGACGACGATAAATCTGGACCATTTGGGTAGCGATCTGGTGATCTTCAATTCATCGTCTCGATAAGCTTTGAGTGCATCGGTTAGGAAATTGTTTGCCGCAGATCAGCCTCCATTTGGCTAAAAGCAGCGTCGTATGAAATCTTAGATAGCGGCAGCGATTGAAGAACAGAGGTTGATTTCATTGGAAAAGTTTAAAGGTTCACAGAAATAAAGACTCATCGAGGAAGCATGATATATGTTCTGAGGTAATGGTTTTATATTTGTGTTGTTTCACAACTTGTATTTAATTATAGAAAGAATTAGGGGAATTGTAAATATGAAATTTATCTTCTCGATCTTAAGAAATTTGCATAAAACAACGTAAAACAGCTATCAGTTTAGATGGAGTTAGTGGTATGGGTAATCATTTTATTATCTATGCCAATGAATCAAAAGTAGCCGATTTGGGAAGCAGTAGCTTTTTGCTCACAAAGTAAATGTTTTGGCCGAAGTTGACTTGGTAGAAAGTACCGGGCTAATTAGAAGAAGATTGAAGGATAGTATATGGATAAAAATGGAATGGATAAATGCTGAAGTGTTTCACACAAGAATCAAATCAGATCAGGTGAAATATTGTTAGGAAATGTAGGCTACCACTTCATTAAGTGAAATAGTACAGTTAGATCTGAAGTGATGGCTGATTTGATTACAATATCAGTTAATCCCGGAATCGTTCTCTTATTACTTTGTCCTTCTGAATGCATATATCATTATTTAAATATTAATAACGTTACCTCTGTTTTCTTTATAAAAACTTTTAATGCGGACTTGGGAATGTCTTATTTTATCAATAATTCGAGTCGAAATAGAAACTCTTTTACTATTTGATCAAAAAATACTTTTGGTATTATAATCTATTTTGTTTGGCTCTGATTCCTTGATACATTTTGAAGGTGCAAAAGAGTTTTACCCTACTTATAAATCAAAATCTTCTCAGAAAAGCTTCTTCCTATATTTTATAAAGTTTAAAAAGAATCAGCTTTTGAAATCTTCATGAGAAAAATTGCTTTTAAAATCAAATTGATTCTACTCTATTCGTTTCTAAATCATTTGAAATCAATTTTGCAGTAATTTCTTTGTTAAAAAAAATTACATGATTTCAATTTCTCTCTTGGTACCCTAGGTTTTTGGTTGTGATCTTTATGTTTGTTTTTATGATGTATACTTGCTAAATTGATGCTAAAATTCTTGAGGACTTGGTAATTTGTGAAATATCTTACTCCTGACTAAACATCAATTTTGCATCTTATTCTGAAAGCTAACTAAATTCTGCATTTTTGCGTAAATGAAGAAGAATATCATTGATGAAAAGTCGTAGTCTTCTTGTCACTTTCAGATACAGAATGTTGCATTAAGTCCTTGCAGTAGTTGGAGCGATATTATCGCCAAACGTCGTCCACACCCGCCGGAAATACAGGTTTCACATAATCTCTGAGGGATGAAACTAATGATCACGCAGTTTTCTTCGTTATGATTCAGTGTCGAATAGCGATCTCCGGAAGGATGTCGGTCTAACGAGAAGCATCAATCGAAGACCTACGAATGATGTAGGAGAAAATTTCTTGAAGCGTTGTTGAGACACACCGCAAACAAAAGGGAAGACACGAGAAACGTCAAAACCTCCCTGTCTGGAGAAAATATCATATACTCATGAGATCGTTCGGAAGGTGATCATGTATCGCTTCAATGACCTTGATGCAGTCGCTTCGCCACAAGATAAAATTCTTATTGGATGCAATAATCGAAACCGAGATATGAATTGGTTGGGTATATCAAAAGCAAAAGTACGAAAAAGCAAAGGGAAGTTGATGACCCCGAGCAATGAAGTCAATGCTTTATCTTCCGTGCTTTCAGCCGTACCTGAAAATCTCATCGTCTGTCCGGATAAGTATGGCGAATTATGAGATGGGAGCGAGAATAGAATGATCACCAAGCTAGGAGGCCATAGTAGACAGGATGGAATCTCTACAGGACCGAGTGAGTAGAGGTCAACTCCTTATTTAAACCGAGGGAAGAAAAGGGAAAAAGATAAAACTTATTTGCAGCAAATGCGAGAGTGCGGGAAAAGGCCGTTCGAGAGGATGAAGAGGATGAAGGATCTGACTGAAAAGAGCAGGATGCAAATAAGGAAGCATGGGAAGGGCTACATCTCCTCATGCTCCAAGTTACGCCCTGACAGTGAAGCCAAAGCGAAGGATCGGTCACAGTAAGATCGAGAAGAGATGTGATCAGCTCTGAGCCCTGTCTTAGAGAGGAAAGTAAGGGAAAGCAGGATGATCCTGCAATGAGAAAGAAGAGAGAAATCATGGGAGAGGTGAAGTGGAGAGCGATCTGTGGGAAGAATCATATCATTTTTTACGCCTCTCACCAAGATCTTCGAGGAAGCAAGATGCATGGCGCTTCCTTCAGTCATTTCTAAAAATCATCACCACCACCTCTCCCACTTTAAAAACCCTCACCCTCACCTGCTATCAAAACAACATCTCCGCTACCAATCAATGAACACATTAGGAAGCTGAACACCCTCAACTTCTGTTGAAAATAAACAAACACAACATCCAATCACATTCAGTCAAGAACAGAGATGGGATAAGCGGTAGCCGCCTCGCCTTGCAATCTTCAACACGAGCAGTTGCTTATTTGCTCGGTAGTGCAGGATAATGAAGCATGAATCAAAAAACCTCCTGTTTGGATCTATGCCTGGGTGAATGGCATCACGGCATCCGGCCGCTGAGATAGAAGAAATAATTGATTAGGAGGATATCATTGTGAAAAACAGTGAAGAATTCGTTCTCGTGAAACCAATAAGGATGGGTTTCAACCCAAATCGACTTGAGTTAAAATGCTTAAACAATCTTTGGGATTGAAAGTCTTTGTTGAATTAGCATCAAGTGACCTTGGATGGTTGATTCACGAAGGTTCAGGATTCTTTGAAGCCGTTCAACCTCATACCCAGGATCATAGGGGCTGCCGGAAATAATGCAGAATGGGTCTTTACGTAGATGAACTGACTTATGCAGGCTAGCATGACAGGCCCCTTTCTGATGAGCTCGATGCCTAGATCTTTATCACGAAGATTGAGGATGGGATCAGAAATTTCGTAGAACAAATTCCTTGGCGCTCTGGCCGAGATCTGATGAAGCGATTTGAAGAGCAAAGCAAAACTGGTTAATGAGGAGAAGAAGTCACGCCGTGGGATGTAATGCCATCCTTTACAGTAATGCATGCAGTGACGATCCTGCTAGCAGAAGCTCAATTTCGGTCGACAAACTCAAAATTGAATGAGATGTATCATCGAGACCACGAGTGCTTTTGGAGAATGTACAGGCATCTTTGGCCCGGCAACCACGTGGATGGGGTTTGCGACACTTCAACCACAGGCGCCGAGCAAGGCGAGGGACGTCGGTATGGCAGGCTGACGAAACGCTGCGCTGCGCCGTTCGAGATCACCCTCTTGTTGTGGGAACTGGGAGGAGAATCACCGCGGCAATTCGATGCTTTCTGAACCATAGATGTTAAACCTCTTTGATGAAACCAAAAAGGGGGAAGGACATGAGAATAAAGATAAGAAAGAAAAAAGCAGGACCACAGTTGTTATGATTTATCTCTGCCAAAAACTATTCTCGACTTGCCGACGCTCAAATTCTTGATCTAGATTCTTGAGTATGAAAAGCGTAGCTTGTATAGTAAAGATCATTTGAACAACTGCCTTTGAAATTGTTTCCGAAGTCGACGAATTGAAGGCTTCTTACGTTAAATAGAAAAAGAATGAAGCGAAATGATCGGGCGAAGCCTTGAACTCTCTGAGAAAATTAGTAAGAAGAAAAGCGAACAGAATGAACACAAGCGGGACTACGAGGAGAAAAAGAAAGGTAAAAGAGCAAGATAATGAAAAAACTGCGGAAGATCGAGAAACAAACCTGACTATTCTCACAAAAGCGGATGACTCTGATCAAATTCCAAGCAGACAAGAGAATAAGAGGCCACCATCAAAAGCGAAGTTAGCGGGGACTAAACATATTTCATTCCCGAAGGAAGAGGAAGCATGAAGGCTGCGGCCCGAGGAGGAATTGGCAGGAGAAGAATGCCGCTAGACACTGTTAAAGACATCCCTCGTGCGGCTAGATCACGCTTCGAATGGGATCGGATCGAGGAGAATGGTTATGTAGCGTTTACATCACCGGAAAGATTCAATTCATCAAGATTAGGCGAAAATGATGATGAATTGGGCCAGTTAGAAACAAAGTATCGAACTTCTAGAGCGGTGATGAAAAGAAAGGAAAAGATCATGTCGGCGATGCAGGCTCACCCTTTGAACTACTCCTTCGGCTGCGTCCGGACAAAAATTTAGACAACGTAAAGTTCAGAATGCCTACTATGGTTGCTAAAAAAAAAGGGATCCGTAGAAGAGGATGCGGATAAGGTGATCTCTGAAAGGATGTACAAGATGTTTGACATCCCCGAAGCGCAAATGTTGAAATTTTTGAAAGACTACTTGGAATCGAGACATTAAGTGCAGCTTTTCATGCTTTATAATGCACACACTTTATCTGAATGAAATATTCCATCTCTCACGATTCAAAGACAACATCTCATTGTCTTCTAAGGTATATGTACTAATTTCATAATCTGCATTTCTATTAAATGGTATCGTTTTTGATTAAGTGTTTTGATTCCACGTCAAAAAGGAAGTGTTGGAAAATCGTATTTAATAATTTTGATGGAAGTTCCAAAGCGGTTTTAGCAATAGGGCAGACGGACCTATTAGTGACGGTAACTTAGAATCAAATTAAGATGACCGGTACTGGAAATGTATAGATGGTGATGTAAAAGATAAGGTCATGAGGGGAACTCAATATGTATAGAGTCTAGTCGAAATATCGGATGACCCGGATAAGGTGAATGTCGAGGCTAAGTCATCCAGAAACCGAAATCGGAAGATCGGTGAAGGCAATTTGAAGACTTCAGATGAACTGAAGACTTCGAGATGAACGCACGAAGACTTCGAGATGAACACGAAGACTCGGATAAACTGAAGACTCGGATGAACTGAGAATTTCGGATAAACACAAAGGCTGATAGCAAGCACGAGGGACTTCAATTATTGAAACGAGGCTCAGGTCACTGAATTAAAGACTCTTAGAAGACACGAAGACCTATGTCGGTAGTCCATATTGTGCTAAGGCAATCTGCATCGGAAGACTGACAATTGGTGATCCTGTTTGGCGATCAAATCGGCTCACACACCAGTGTCGTCAAAAAAGATACGCAGACGAGCCGAATCTTCTACAAAGGAATATCGATCGTCTGGACCGTGCGAAGTGTAAGCCTCATGATATCGAGGAAGCGTGCACAGAAGTGACATTAGGTTCATGTTTGCGGTTTCTCGCGCTAATGATGCCTATGACCGCCGATATTGAACCGTCCGCAATCATATCCTACAACCTACTAATATGGCAGAAATTCAAATTGCTCTCCAACGGCTCTTTGATTTGAAGATTACATAAAATGGGATTGCTTTCGTCAAGAAAGAAAAAGGACCAATACATGAACTATTGAGCAGCGAGAACAACAATATTCCGCATAGAGTATCAAGAAGCAAATTAAAGAAGAATTTAAAACAAAGAAGAACACCATATTTGAAGATTATTCTTAGAGTGTGTTCATCCCGTAGTTCTTTAGCAAAAATCCTATCTTAGGCTTTTGGCTACCCACAAAAACACGAGGATATAATTTCGGTTGGAACCCTCAGCATTCTTTACCCCGAACACAAAAGTTAGGTTAAGTTTGTCACACATGAATTTAGGACTAGGGTTTACAGTTTTACGATTTCCTAATGGTTGAGTGTGAACTCTGACTAAATATAGGTGTTGGAGTGTTGGTAACCTGATAAACTAAGTCGATGGTTAAGTTGGTTAAGTTGGTGCCCTTGTGTTAAAGGAAGAGTGGGCGTAAAGGCTGGTTTCGTAGAACCACTATAAAAGTCTTGTGTGCATTTACTTCTTTCTTATTGCTTTACACTATTCACTGGCTAAGGTTTAAAACGCATACATATTCTGATTAAAGCAGTCTGTTACCAACATTTAATCGTCAGTTGACACCTTGTCAGTGATTGGCTTGACTTGAAATCTGAATTGATGGCGGTTTTTTGCTGGTAAAACAAGCTTCGCTCTCCGGTTAAAGCCCAGCGGATATCAGCCGATGCGCCCTCGGGCACTCAATAGATTGAACATCGGGTCAAAATGGCTCTACTACGATCGGGCAATCTGCCAATCACTGATACTTGCACAAAAAGTTTTAGAAAGTCATCCATATACGAAACACACCCTCACTTGGCTTGAATTCGGGACCTCTAATCCCTCTGGAATCTTCAATTCACTTACGATTTGTTGGCGGTTCTTAGAAGCCATCTATGTAAAAAATCCCATGGTGGGCAGTCAGACCGTTGGCCCGGAGAGGAGTTGAGCCAGCGATGAAGTCGGCGAGCTTGAGCTTTTATTGCGGGGCGCTTGTGGCGCGTGTATTTATCTTGTCAAGCCCTCAGTGGCCAGCAGTAGGCCCAATATGTCAGTCGATGGAGCACGTTGAGAAGACTCCTGGTGATCAGAAGAAAGTAAGGTCTGATTTCATACTTTATCATGAAGCATAATTAATTTCTCTGAGGCCGTATATTTGCCGGTTTCATTTTAGCGTTGATTCAACCAAAAGTAAATGGGCGAGATGGGTTTGACCCTCCATACGTACAAACCTTCTTCGAAGTTTCAAAGTTGCCAAGTATAAAGCAGGTTTCTCGCCATGGGCGGTTGGCTAAAATCTTGTGTCGGCGGATATTAACTTTAATCTGCGTAAGAACATCGACTCTCGGATATCCATTAGAACCTGGCGCTTCTTCGATAATTGTCGAACATGAGCTTGCATTTATCCCCCCCATCCGGAGATGAATCTGTTGATGACGGGCCACCATCGGATTTTGAGCGTCCTTTTGGTTTTGGGGGCCCCATATCAAAGATAACTTTGCATCTTAGGTTCTTCAATCCCATTTGGCGACCCGGAGTGCCTGAACTTCCCGATTCGCTCAAATTTACCTTTTTAAGGTGAGAGTTTCATATTGAACTTCTTGAGTATCTCAAAAGCTTGGCAGATGACGAAATGATCTTCCTTTTTAGACTCTTCGACAATATCGTCAACGTCACCTCCACCCGACTTGCCTATTTGCTCAACAAGCCGTATGATTGAAACTTTTTTTTGTCGTTGCCCGGCGATTCTTCAAACGAATAGCATTCTCTTCCGCTGATATATGTTCTTCTCATTAAAAATGAAGTGTCTTTTCATCAGACTTCGTGCATAGCTATCTGATGTTTTAAAACAAAATCATAAAGACATCATCTCATGGCCCGCCGTGTATTGTCGATTAAGGAAATAATTCGATAAGCGGTATCGGGAAAAGAAATCTTGGGCATACCTCGTTAAGATCTGTAAAATCGATACAAAAGGTATCCGGATTTGATTTCTTTACAAGGACACGCCCATGGTTAGTCGGCCTGCGTGATCCAGACCATTTTCAACCAGCCTTCCTCTTCGTGAGAATTACTTTTTACAGACCAAACTTCTTCTTTTAGAGCCTCTTGTTTTGGTGTAACAGTGACATTCGATCTCGGTCGATCCCGACCTATCAAAATAGCCAACGTCTGAAGTTATTCTTGAAATCGGCGACTTCAATTTTAGGTCGTCGGATCTTCAGATCGATCTCAGTCTGGTGATCTGGGTCCCCAGTGGTGGATCATCTATCTCCGGCCACCGATGCCATAAATCTTGAACTCGGGACGTTCGGATCAAACTCATCAACATCTTAACACCACTTTTCATTTTGGTATCGATGTCATTATGTGACGACTAATGTCAAATCTTGAATAAAATGAAGAATAAAACAAAACAACCTCACATCACTTGGTCACCTTTAACGGTGCCAACCAGCCATATGGTGGGAACTTTACTACAAAAATAGTAGGTGGAGGGGCATGACCTTGAATTAAGTGCTCAAATGGCCTCGAAGGCGTTATAGGTGCTCGGAAGTCGATTACAAGAAATATAGAACTGAGTGTTCACGACCTTCTCATCAAGGTGGATCAGGCTCCTCGAATAAGCGGACCATGCCTAGGGTTTAGTATCGCATTTGACCTTAACTTCCTTGTGTGATGCGTAGGAGTGATGTATGCCCGTAATCGAGTTGGTCTAGGGTCTTTTAAAACAAAATGTTGAGAAAGGCCACGTCAAACCAAATCCGACATCTGATCATCCCCATGATATTGGCCTTTATGACCAATAGGGTACATGTTAAGATACATGATTCAGATTTATCTATTTACAGAACTCAATTTTGCGGAGTTTCTTCCGGTCACAACCCAGTGGAAGATATTTTTGAGCATTCTCCATTGCCTGATTTAGCCTTTAGGTGACACTTTGATGAGGCGGGAGACAGGCCCTCATGGCGATCTGAACCAATGGATAATAGCGACCTCACCTGTGCCTCTGGTATGGATGAGACAGGCATTCATCTGTCTGTCCCCTATCGCGGGCTCTCTTTCGATTTCCGGCCGTGTTGGCCCGGTCATCTTTGTCGACCTTGCCCCCCCGATTATCTTGGGGATTCTTGACAAACTTCGATCATCGACCATCTTCATAAAACTTCACAAAAGCCTTCCTTGGATCTCGACACTCATGGTGTAGTGTCCCTGCAATCCGTGATATGGTGGCGATACTTATTCGGGTTTTGAACTTTTATCTTCATGGGTGGGGTGCTGCATAACATGTCTCATCCTGCGGATCTGAGTATAAGCGTTACCGGAGTGTCATACCCGAGCCTCATCAGCTTTCCTTGGAATGGACTCATCAAATGGTTTGAAAACTATAGGGGTGTCTTATAATGACCGGTTTCTTGGGGAACCTTTCTTGGGCTTCGACTTCCTTTTTTTTCCTCACAGGCCGGGTCTCAAGCAATTCATAGTATTATGGATGGGGTGTAGCCCTTTTCACTGAATGGGCGTGGCTGGTCAGATGGTCGGTCATGCGCCGCCATAATAGTTCTCTTAGGGCGGATCTGCTTTAACAAGCAGCGCCATCCCAGTCAGGGTTGCTTCAATGATAAGTCGCCGAAAATCCTCTCAGCATGGGATCGGTCGACTCCATCTCCTGACGCGTGTTCATGAGCCTACGCCTTGTGGTCGGGGCGCCATCGGCAAGTATAGTGGCCCCAAAGAATAATCCCGGGCAATTTGCTCGAAGTATCAATGGAAAAGATGGCGACAAAATTATTACCACGTGTGGGCACGGTAAGCTCAACGTCGGGGAGAAAAATCTGCCAAGTCATCCGATGCCCCCATTGGGGCCCGTATCGCATTGTGTGCCAGCTATGGACTGCGGGAAGATGCAGCTGCTCGTTGTGGCGATCAAGCGCTATGCTGATTTTCCTGCAAGTGCGGAGTGATCATATGAATTCCCAAAGGCGAATGGGGACAGGTGATGTTAGACCAGGCAGTCCGTCTGATTTAGTAACCTGCATTTGTTAGGCCAAGTCTGTGATACCGCGACTACGGCGTCGTGCGGAGTTCTTAACCCCGCATTGACCATGTTGGTATGTCGAATGTCTCGGCGATCCTCCGTGGTGCATGTCGAGAACCGCCTGAATCTTTTTCACTGTTCATCGTAGGCGTGGTTGAAGTGAGCCTGCGTCTCGCCCTTCATGAGGCCCTTGACGGCGTGGCCAGTGAGGTAAAAGCAATATTTGAACACAACTGGCGATGCATCGAGGGCGGGGGTTAAGACGATCAGCATGTTTAGCAGCGTTGTCGCATGATTAGCCCGTGGGCCGTCCTTACCCCGTCCTCCTTAGCGTTTACCTTTGGAGGTTGAGCGTCGTAGGCTATTCTAACCCCAGGTACAGAAATTTTGACATTGCCTCAATCCCAAGAAATTGGGGCGTTTCTTGTTGAGGATGGCCATATTTGCTTTTGGCATCCTCCTAGGTGTTTAGACAAAATTCCACCCGGTCAGAGAACCCGTCAAATTGCCCGAGGTAGTGGGTTGAGAACTCGATATGAAACCTCGGCGCCGAACATCGATTTCATTCCCGATCTGACTTTCCCCGGTTGGTTGCCATTTTGTTTTTCTTAGAAGGTGGGGGTCTCCTTGAAATTGTTGAAATTTCTCCAAGAAATGTGTTCAGCGAGCGGCGCCCGATTATTTATGGCCGGTTTTTATACGCTTTCGGTTAAACAATAATTATTGTGAAATCACGTATGCTAAAAAGCAAATCGAAATAGGGGAAAGGGACAAAAGTTGGTGACCGGTCGTCTTTGGAATCGGACCTAAATAAAGGCGTCGAGCGGGGAGATGATGTATGTATATGCACAGAAGTATAAGTTGTTCGACTGTTACGGAGGTAGTCGTTTTATTTATACTATATTTTTTGCTTTTGGGTGAAATTATAAGAATAATGCCTATGAAAAGGGCTACAATATAAAGAACCATTAATCCAGCCCTTGACCCGATATGTCGTCCGTCTTGCGTCATGTCGTGGAAAGGCGAGATGTGGGGCGGATTAGTGGTATTAATTTGTCATTGACCACGTGAGGCGTATAATTCACGGTAGTGCGAGTCGCTCGACTTGAGATATAAATTAAAAATACGCATCATAACTTCGGCGCGACTACCCGAGTTTTGAGCCTTTTGCGACTTGAGGTTTGGTCTTGTGGGAATCCGTGAAATTTGATCCTTGGTCACTTGGGGATTTGCTTAAATCAGGTCTTTGTTGGATTGTTTATGATCGCCGTGCCCAGAGGAGAGTCGGGTTTATCCATGCTACAACGAGGATAATATGTTTAAAAAAATGTAAATGTGGGACAATCGAGCCTATATTTGTGAAATATCACATGAGATTTGGGCTTCTTTGGGCTAAAATTGTCTACATTCTGATTTTAAAAACATGTTATCACAATCTATTTTAAAACATATTGTCCTATATTTATAAATTTTTAAAACATATTGTCCTACATTTTCGAGCTTTGTAAAATTATTGTCCTTAAAAAAAAATAAATTCTTGTCTTAATTAAAAAAAACATTATTCCCCAAAGACAAGAGCTTGGTGAACTAAAGGCGTCGAACTAGTGCAACTTATGAGAATGCTTTGAACTTTTAGGTATCTCTTTGAAAAACTATGATTTTCGATTTTTTCGATTGTCGGTGTATCTGAAACAAGTGATGCAGCCTGTTATAAATGCGACATGTCCACTTAGAATGGAAAAAGTCTTGTGAGGCATTCAATGTTGTGTGAGTTATAATATTAATAGATTGGCGTTGCAGCAGTCTAATGGTGATTAGTGCATTACATGCGTTCTGATATTGTGTCGAATTTGAACACTCACATTGTCTAGATTCAAGTCCTAACATTCCGTTTTGCCTTTTTGACACTTTGTCCGGGTTCAATGAGGATAAAAATTAAACAAATTCTTACACAAATTCCCATGACTAGGTGTTGTAACCTCTTCTTTAATTTTCCACTCACGAAATTTGGTTTTAAAAATATAAATACACTAATAAATTTCAATTATATTTTTAATTATTTTAATTTCAAAGTGTAATATATTTCAATTATTTAATTTCAATAAATTAAAATTTGAAATGCAACAATTAAAATTATAAAATTATTTATCCAATTTGCCAAAAGAATTAATAGTGCTTGGTACGCTGTCTGTCAAAATTATACTTTAAAATTTCGAGAGGTGGGGTTACAAATAATCACTGAACGGTTTTAACAGGGGTGCAACACTAGTAGGTTTAATATAAATGGTCTAAAATACCCTTAAAAAATAGAGCGTCACAACCCACCAAAATAAGAGCACCTTCCTTCGCCCATCAATTTTAGCACCATAAATCTTAGTAGCCGCCCCTGGCCCCGAATATTGATATGATATCCACTTATATGATACCATATTTGAACATCAAGTAGCTAGCTTTCCAAGTCAACTTCATATTTTAGGGAGACCATTTCTTTGGTATTTATGTATTATACATTAATATTTATCTAATAAGATATTAAATCATGTGAATTTTATTTTTTTTAGAATATTTAGCAACATCATAAGAATAGAAAAAAATTGAATATGCGTGCAACATTCTAATAATGTCAGCTAATCACATTAACAACCGACATTGTTGGACTATAAATATGTCATGAGTCATTGTAATTAGTGAACAAAACAATACAAGATCAATTACTAAATTCAATTGAGTCTACACCCTCCTCTGTTCCTCTGAAACTAAAAATAACAATTATTAATATCTTAAAATCCTTCACACATTCCTTCTCTATACATACAAAATTCTGCATAATACTAAAAACTAACCCACTAAAAAAATACTATTAGGGATCAGGGGGAGTTAATTAGATACAACAACTGGCGTAAAACTAAACCACCACTACCATCAAATATCATGAAATAATTATTAATAAATACAAAGTTTAGAACTCTCTTGCTAGTAAATACATTTTTAAAAAGTTATTAATAACTACAAAATTACAGTTAAAATGTCAAATGTACCCTTAATTGAATAGAAATAGGAAGTTGGGTGTTCAAATATCTCACACTCCTATTTTTCCTCCTAAAAATTCAATTTCATGTGCAAAATTTTTGGGGTAATGTTCAATTTTATTTTTCCGTATATTCAACATATGCGATATTTTATTTTTTATAAATGGAACAAGTTTTTCAAAAAAACAAATAAATAAATTGTACATACAAAAAAAAGTGCGATATAGAATTTTTTGTGGGTATGTTCATTTTTTATTTTTCAACATAATGCAATATATTGTTCTTATGAATAGAAAAAAATTTGCGATAAAATAAATTAAAAAATTGCAAATACAAAAAAAAAACTTGACAATATTTTTTTTTTTTTGTGGGTATGTTCAATTTATTTTCATATGTTCAACATGTATAATATTTTGTTCTTAGAACAAGTTTGCAAAAAATAAATAAGAAAAAATTGCACAAACAAAACAATGAACTTTTTTGTGGGTAATGTTCAATTTTTTTTTTCATATGTTCAACATGTGCAATATTTTGTTCTTATTTTTTTTTGAAAACAAGGAAAGCTTAGTTTTTCATTATTGCAAACATGCGCTGCTAGCCCGTCCCACAAGTTTGGAGGTCTAACCAGCGAGCGAGTCTCTCGTAATTACGTGAGACCGTTGCAAACTAGGTGTGCCATCAAATTGGCACCTCTTCTTCTGAAAACTAACGGCAAAATTAGGATTTGGGGAAGAATCATTCTACAAGCATTAACATAATCCCCAAAAAGCAGGACTTATAAGAGACCTTGAACAAATGGCGTCCCTTCTTCGACCTTAGCATCTCCCTCCATCATTACCGCTCAAGCCGGTCCCTTGACCCACGAGGAAAACCGAAAGCCCGTGGCTTCTCCTAAAATCCACCTCCATCCTTCTGGAACAATCTTAGGTCTCATAGAAACAAAATATACGTGCGTCGAATAACCAATCCCCGAGCCAGTCGGTTGAATCCTCAAAATCACCCCATCAATTTATCGATGTAGCCAATCGAGCTTGTGCCAAAGCGCGGCACCACTATTACGGTATACCTCCTCACGAAACCACTTCGGGCGTCGTAAGCGTCGACATCCTCCGGCGAAGACACAGGCTGCTCGTTCTTGCGGCGTCGTGGCAGACAGATAAGCGGTCGAAGATGGTATGTTTATCACCGGTTCGAAGATACTCATTCGTGCTTTCCATATCGCACTTAAAATCATGAACATCTCCGCTCCGAACATCGGCGAGAAAGAACACGGAAAACCGGATCGCAAAAAGCAAGTAAACACCAGACCGAAGCCTACAGAATTCCGATCTGCTATGCACTTGTTCCCGGCCTCCTTGGCGAGCAGGCACTCAATAAACGGTCAATTATTTTCCCTCGCAATAACCACATAAGATGCATGTGCTTTTTTGTACAACCGTCTTTACGAAGGAATTCGGAACCGTCGTGACGATCCACGGCGATGGCGCCATAAAAAATCCGCCCGCTTTCGGAGGGGCGTAACCTCCATAATCGTCGACAACACCGGAACCTCGTTCTCGGTCGACACTCGCTAAATGCTTGATATGCAGGCCAGCGGTACTCCCCATCCCAAAAATGCCATCTTGGCCGTCATGGCACTACAGGAGGAAAGGCGTCGTGTGATCCGTAGCACCTCTGCGTTCAAATAAAGCCTACAACGGTCACATCCCATGTTAGGTATTATCGTTAATTAACTGCGTGAACGCGCATTCCTTTCAAGACGCGAGGCACCAGAATTAACGAAAACCACGTTTAATAAATCCTAAGCGCTGGGCCTTTAAACTCAGAACATCTGGCCCTTCCAATCTTCCATCGGATACGACTTTCAATAAACAGCAGCAAGCAAAAACACTTGTCCAAGCATAAATCGGATCAGTCACTTGGGCAGGAAGATGAATTTGGAAAATATATCGTGCGCTAAGACTCTGCGCCTGGCGGCGTATCGTGATGTACCAACCTCGGCCCAATTTTCCGAGTAAGGCTACATTGAATAGGTGAAAGGTCGCAACCCGACCTCACGGACTCCTTGAAACATCTCTCCCGCCATCCATTTAGCGTATAGCACCTCCCGGCTTTCCGCTAAAATTTGTTAAGTCCTCATTTCATCGAAACAAAGTGAACGGGAAAAAATATAGACATCTGGTAGGAATAAACGGCGGTACGGTTGATAAGGACCTCCTTCAAACTTTGGTCTTCTGCTGTATTCTCCGTCGCTCACTTTATATTAAAATGGCTTTATCGATGAAGGAAGCCCAAATATCTTCCATTAAGTTGATTGAAAACACCGTTTAAGCTGAAACCTCCGTCTTTAAATCACGGACATTAAAAAGACTTCGACTTAACATAATTGATATGCAGAGATATTCATGTCTACTAAAAATATGTTTAACCGTTGCTCACAGGCCCCGAAGGCATTGTAGAACAATAGGCAATCATCGCAAATTAAAGATGGGACACACTAGAACATTAAAACAAACCTTGTGACCATGAAGACTTCCTCATCTTTGGCGGCATTAAGGCCGGTGACAAGCCCGTCTATACATAGTATGAACAAATATGGGGACATGGATCCCCTTGTCTCAAGCCGACGGAATGATCCCGGTCCTACATCATCATTAATTTGAATCGAATACGGCGATCTAACACAAAAGCATCATCCAGCCAGCAGCTATAAAGAAAAAACCTAACCCGCATAAACACCTTCTCCGAATGCCCCCGGTCGACCTGTCGTAAGCTTTACTAATGTATACATTTTCAGCGCTACATCTCCTGAAAAACCACGCCTTCTATTTTTCATGGCATATAGCATACTCAAAAACAACAATATCATGTCTTGGATCCTTCCTAAATACCCTGGCTTAGGTTTCGCCTATCATGAGGGCAAAGCAAAAATAGCCTTATAGCTTTATTCATAAAACCTTTGAAGCAATTTTATACCACATTGCAAGAAATAGGCCTTAGATCACGTGCAGTTTGCCGGGTTTTCCACTTTAGAATCAGAACCACAGTGGTATTGTTTAAATTAGCGGGAAAGTGCCGCCGACCGAACCATCTCATTCCGCCTCCATCATTCCCAAGCGGCAATACCGGTATTGGCGAGGATTAAGGCCATACGGACGAGGGCTTTATCCAGCTCATCCTGGCGATAGGCTATAAATTATAAGCCCGAGAAACGCGTTCAAGGTCATCGTGCGAAGCGTGCGTAATTATATACCAACAATAGGCGAATAAGTGGTCCTCCCTTATACTATCTTATTAGTAGCCACTACTACACATTTGAGCTTGCAGTACACTTGGACATCCGTTTTTCCAACGGCTCTCCAATTTATAGCTCGGAGAAGCGGTTTAATTAAAAAAATAGACAAGCGGTTTTTCAACATTTGTCCAAGACTAACTTACTTAGAGCGGTTGACAGCAGCCCCTGAAAGGGTAAACAATGATTTTTGAGCCATTGTCCAAGTCGGAAGGGTACAGTACCAATTTAATCATGAACCCAGGACTGATTTTTCCCCAAATTAAAATCAAGCTAAAGCGTCTCATATCCACCTGTCCCGAACTCGATACGCTCGTCCTCCCATTCACTTCACATGAGTAAATCCTTCCCATTACCTCTTCCCTGTTCCCCCAATCGAACCATGCACCCTGGCCTCTCCTCACTCTTAAAGAGTCGAACGGAAGCCACTGGCCAAGTGGTCTTCCAGCACGTCGTCTTTCTCGGCTTCTCCCATTGGCGATAAATCGAGGTAGAGCCACACAATTTTATTTCAAACCAAACAACTAGCATAGTATTAACGTGAGAAGTTGATAGCACTGTGAGTGTTTGATGAAGTAATGTAGAAGTTGGGGTTGGGGTTGGTGTTTGTCTGAGCCACTAGCATAGTATTAACATAGAAGTTGAGGTTGAGGTTGGTGTTTGATACAAACCACTAGCATAGTATTAACGTAGAAGTTGATAACCTCAACTTGGTGTTTGATAGCATAACTTTCCGATTCATTTACGAAATTGAGTTGAATTTAAATTCGGTGATAAATTAACGTAAGTTGGATATTTGGCGGTGTATATAATTAATTAAAATAAAATTTGATCTTAAAATATTGGTGCTTATATATAACAGTTTGATGCACTCCATAAAAGGTGTTTTGCAAATAAATATGCTTGTGTGAGGATTTAAGCATATAAATTGAGTGTTGAACTATTAGGATTAATGTTGTTAGTGTTAGAGATGACAAACTTTAGAATGAATATATATATATTGTGTGGCTTGACTTGATTTTTTATGCTAACAGATATGAACAATTGATGCACTCAAGGTGTTTGATAATATCTTTGTGTGAAGTTTAAGCATAAATTAGGATAATACATTAGGATATATTTTTGGTCGTATTAATTTGATGATTTGGTGAATTGATAGTAGTGTATTTCTTTAGATGATTAATGATGGTACATTAGGTTATATACATTGTTTTGAGATGCAGCAAATCATAGAATGCATATCTTATATCTGAACCGTGCTACCATTATATATAAGTTTTTATACATTAGGATTGTACTTTTGGGTTTAATACTTTTGAGTTTAATACATTAGGATCGTACATTATCTTGAAAACACTTTATATTACAATATTCTATCTACAGTTCTATATGGATCGAAGAGTAGGATTCGAGCAGATCGATTATTAGATGAGTATAGTATTAGAGTTTTAAAATTTTTGTAATCTACATGCAATTGAACCTTTTATCGACCCTCGGTACATTCCATGTCGTGTTGGAAATGTGAATGGAAAAAACTTAGTTAGTGGTTGAGAAAATGCGACCACTTGATGAGTTCAGTGATGATAAAACATATATACACGTTTGGACATATCATGGTGAGAAGAGGAGATGGATGTATCAAGCAACCTAGAAAGCTGACTTTAGGTTTTGAAGATCGGTGGATCTTGAATATTTTCGATGATGTACCGGTGACGATATACATCAGAAATGCGAGGATAGCGATGATCTGCGAGATCACCACTTATATATCGGAAAGAAGTTAAAAGGGGTCTGGATTACATGTGGCGGTGTAGAAAGGCAACAAAAGTAATAATTTGTGTTGATATTGTTCAACCCTAAAAAGCGGCTCACCGGTTGTCAATGAGTGCTTCACAAAAGTATCTTTGAAAGCAGTTAGTGATGTGCACTGATGGAAATGTCTTTTAAAGGCATATGATGTTAAGCTCGTCTTTCGAGTCCATCGGGTTAACCTGTCGAAAAATTAATGCTTGTCGGTGATTGTATCTTATTTGAAAGGTATCACGGACCTCGGAATGTCCCCGTATGGACTAAAATCTCTGAAATAAATCTCCATGAGAAGGTGATGTGGTACTTTCCAA